>WEIT01040389.1:3888-69420 GCA_013389985.1 Dryoscopus gambensis | reverse complement strand
AAGCGTTTGTGAAAGTGGTACGTGTACAACCAACTAAAACAGCAAGCATTAATACTGCATGCTTTTAGATTAGATAAGATCATAATGGTATTTTTTAACGTTCCACTTAATTACTTCCCAATCCTGAAAAGACATTCATGCATTTGCTTAACATTTCATAGATGAATATTTCCATTGATTTAATATGTATCCAAGTCTTTGAAATATTAGGGCCTGAGCACAAGGCTAATTATATGCAAAGAGTATTTGTAACTCTTTTTATGACATCAAATGTCCCATATTTGAACCTAAACATGCCTACTGCTGTGGTTAATTGATGACTTTCTATTAAATATTTTACTTGGAAAGCGAGTGGTAAAAAAATTGAATTTTAAACTTGCATATTTGTGTATTCAGATCCAAAGTGATCCTGATCATACAGAAATAAACATCATTTACTAATGCAGCAGAAGTACAGCTGATACATTAACCACACTATAATCAAGAATCTCAAAAATAGCATATGGGTCTGCATTGGCAGACACACAAAGTGCACGCTGTATGCACCCAAATGCGAGTAAATTTATAAAATTCACACCCATTAGTATTTACAAACTGTTAAAAGAAACTCTCCAATTAAATAAATCTCGAGTTGGGTTAAATAGATATTGTAATCTGCTGAACAGGTTATAGTGATATCCACAAGGTGATTTGAGATGCTGACCTAGATTTTTAGTGATTTTAGTCTGATTCTTTCTTTTGAAACTATCATCACAACCACTCTGACCCATCACACTGATCTCAAATTCCCCTTTTTTACTACACCAATGTCAAACATTTTAAAAGGCAATACAGAGGAGCAGAAGAACAGTCCACTTCCACACATATACAAAGTTATCAGCCTCCTTGCATTTCCAGACCCACTAATCACTCACAAATCATCTGATCCCATGTTTGCTCCCCAAAGTAATTAACTAACAAAGGTGATTATCCCAGGTCACCAGCAGGCTACCAAGAAGCAATTGCTACCCCAAACAGAACGACTGGAAGTGAGAAGACCACAATTGTGAGAGCAAATGCATAGCTCTGCACATGGAGTACACTCCTCCGCAATAAGGAAATAGTGGCTTAAAGTCCAGCACGTCAGCTGCACTCTGGAACAACAGAGGCTCTGAGCTCCACAGCAGAGATGCATCAAATGCTGCTTCGCCTGCCTAGTTAGGCAAGCAGCCTTTCATTATATTCTACCAGAATCCACTGTTGCTGTAGCTTATTTTTTAGGTTTGCATGGGAACTAACAGAACACCACGAGGATCCTTGGGTGACAGAAGCTCTGCCATACTGCATTTTCTGCCAAGATATTAATTAACATATTTTAAAATTCCATGACAGAAAAATTATGATTGGTACAGCAGATGTTATGTCATCACTAACATTAACAAAAACTTTGAGCCTCCATCAGTTGAAATGAACCCATCATACAAAAAGTAAGTAAATACATTTGAGATAGACCTGTCATATGGGGCTATCACTAAAGTTTGTCACTAACAACAGGCTTTCCTGGCTCAGCAATAGAAGACTTCATATATGTTTTCTTGATCCACTGTATCTGATGACAATCTCATTTGCGAACTGGCTTTCTACAAAACTTCTACTACAAAAAACCACACATATTCTCTCAGCAGTCAGTCTTAAAAAAAAAAAAAATCTGTTTTATTTTGGAAACACTTTCTAGCAATCTACCTGGAGTTTCCTGAGAGATTCTTAGATTTTAATAGGTACCATTCAATCCAAAATTAATGGCATTTAAGGATGTACAGTAATTCTGAAAAGAGAGTCAAAACAAACTCAGAAGCTCAAAATCACAGGTGCTTTAGTAGGAAAAAGGCTCATGGTGTACACCCACCACAGGTCAAATTGAAGCTGTAGCACAAGGCTTGATCTTGGTCTACAACCTAGTGTAAGAGAGAGCATTCATCAGTGTGCATTTCCCAAAGGGCCCAGTCCTGAAGACCTCAGTCAGGCAAGCATTTTTTGGTTTGGCTCTAAAAGTTCATATTTGCACCCTTCAACCACTGCCCTGCTGCTGCCTCCTTTTCCCCTCTGCACTGAGCAGATGGTGTCCTTTGATCTGTGACGCCACCGGTTTTGCCACTGTAAATTGGCAAAAGTATATCCTTTTGCAATGAAAGCCAATACTAAATACAGGCAGAACTGCTCTTCCTTCAGGCCTTTGCGTGTATCAGAATCTATTTCTGCTGAGACAAATCTGGAGGAATATTTGACTCATCTTTACCTGCCTCTTGCAAGAATGACTTGCAGACAAGAGCACAAGTGGGAGGAGCATGGGAGCCATTCCATACAGGCTATTGCTGCTACAACAGATATTGGAAAATAAAGCATTGTTGCTTTTTTTCTGCTATTATACAGTTAAATATCTAAATTTTGGATGTAGTTAAACTGAAAGTCTTCCTATGTTTTTCTCAAACTTGTACCCTACTGTCCTCTTATATACTTATTCGTCCCAATCCAAATTTATGGACAGCGTCAGTAGCCCACTGCAGTGGCAAGACCCAATATATATATGTTCTTTGTATTCCAAGTTCTGACTCATATTCTTTTCTCATATAACACATATAAAATTCAATTCTCAGAAATAAGCATTAGGGCACAAATCACCAGTCCTTTCCCTCCTTTGTCATGCTGCATTGCTCACTTACTTTAAGATAAAGGTGAGCTTCCCTTTAGCTGGCTTACCTCCAGAACTAATTATCTGAGATTAGTGACCTACACAAACCTCACCAATTTCAAGGAAATTCACCAAGCAGGCTTCAAAACAAATGCAAAACCCATTTTTTTCACACTGACAACTGCAGTTTATTTAAAGTATTCTTTCCTTCTCTAAAATCATTTAAGAAAATCCAGACCAAAGTAGAAACTAGGAAGGTGTCACTCTATGGTTTCAGATACTCTATTAACCAATCTCCCTGGTTTTATACATTTATCTACATTTTCCTTTTCCTCATTGATTTATTTCCTTGATTTACCCCCATAGGGTAACGCCTGTTGAAGACTATATCCTGTCATTACTCCACTTCAGGTCTCATTTTTGTGCCTTTTTCCTGATCAGTTGTGTTATGCTTTGTCCAACTAGCCAGATAGGGCCATCAACCCTAGCAAGTTTCTAGTGTAAGCAGAAAAAGAAGAAAATAAGAGAACAAAGCCTTTCCTTTACAGTCCAAACCAATAAGGATTGATAAACTGTTCGAGATAAAGACTGTCTTCTCACTGGTATAAGCATCTAATAGTGAAATGAGATGTTAATTGTGGGGATAAATACTGCAATAAAGGAATAATAATGCCTTAATTAATATTGCTTCTGCTTTGACTAATTTTCCTGTGACAATTTAAAAATGCTTCCCAATCGCTGAGCTCAAAGCTGCTGTACACAGCACTTGGCACAATCTTGAACAGTACCAAGGGCAGCTTGACAAAAGCAGCACAGAGCCACCTGCATCTGCACGGGCTGGGCTGGATCCTGCTATCACACACAGCTCCTTCTTTCTTGTCACCCTCAGTTTACAGCAGTATTTCCGAATAGGCCTTTGCGCATGACCCTTGCAGGGGATGCTGCAGTTTTGAACAGTTCACCATCACTGTTGATTTTTAACAATATTTAGGCCACAGCAGCCAAATCTGTTTACATGTTCAGGACATTCATTGACTTTTCCTAAGGGATCACAGGTATCTAAAATCTAGAGCTAGGATCATTCCCAAGTTCACGTGTCACGTAAGGAACTTCATCAAATCTGAGCCTCTTAAATGCAATGAAAACACCTTCTCCTCCAAGTCAAGATGTCTTCTCTGGAAAAGCAAAGTTTCCCTAAGTTAGAGGTTTCTCACAGTTTAAATGAAAGAAAATTGTTTGTTAGTTTCCAGCTCATTTTTAACACATAAAAGAGAAGCTTAGTTTAGACTACTTTGCTCGACAGGTTAAGGATGCTAGGAATTAAAAGTCTGGGTTTGCAAGGATTATATCACTGGAAAGAGAATAATCAATACTATTTAATTTTGGCACCTTTATATTCTTTTAATCTCTACCTACTTGTAAGAAAAACAGTGCTAGGCAGCATTCCAGAAAATGTTGCTGAAACAAAGTTTAATATAGAGGGCTGTAACTTTTAATAAAAGAAAGAAACCAAGATGCTGAGATAAATCATTCATATTTATTAATATGCTTGTCTGTAGAAGGAGCATAACTTTTATATCCATTCCAAGACTCAGTCTTTTGACTGAGTTTATACTAGCAATATTCTATTCTATAGACAAAATTGTATCAACCTCTAAGACTGCATGTTAAAGCCAGATGGATTATCTTAATATATGATTAAATCCAATGTATAAATAAGTAGCACTTACAGATACAAACTGTAGCGCTTTCTTATTCTGAGCATAAAAGAAATATAGTCTGAGTGATGTCAAAGAAATATAGGGGATGCTCTCTTTATAAAGAAAACATTATAATGCAGTTGCAGAACTTCATCAATTCCATTGACTACACCATTGCGAGGAGGTGCTTTTTTTTCTGCGTTGTTGTTGGTATTTTCTTCAGGTTTTTTACAATTAACTAAGTTTGCACATTTTTAATTTTTTTTTAATATTTAGCACTATGAATGAGTGTGCTAAGCATTATTTGCTTATTTTCCCCACATTTGTCAAATGAACAGCTGTAAAAGTGTTCAAGTATTTATCATACACAGACTTGCTGGGTTTTAATTTTGCATGGTGTTGAACCAATCTAGAACTTCAGCTCAAAAGGGCAACCTCTAAGTCTACCAGACAACAAGCATCCTGATATCAGATACTACATATAAAAGAAAAAGTCATGTTAATGTTCTAATTGTTCCAATATAATCACAATTCATACAGATACTCTATTTCTTCCTCAAACAGGCATTTTCCTCTGATCAGAGGAGAATTTTAACACCCCCTCAGTTTAATGAAGATAAGATTCCTGTCATGCAGTAATAACTGAAGTTTATAGTACAGAGTGTTATAGGAAGAAAAGGCAGAGGCAACAAACTGAGGAGACCAGGACCCATCATTCCCAGTTCCATTTCAAGTCTGAATACTTACTGGCTGGAATGATCTCAAGCCTATCACTTGTTATTTAATCACTTTCTTCACAAAACAGAAATATGGGTAGCAGAGCCTCAGGGGCGCTGAGGAAAAGGAGTTGAGATGACCCATAGATCCCAGGAAAACATTAGTTTCTCTCCTGAGTTTTGTAAGCCAATGAATCCCGTCAGAAATTAAATGGTTGTGAAAGAAATGGTCATATACATTTATTCGTACACTTTTTCTAAACTTCATTAAAGCCTCTGCTTGCAGACCTTTAGCAAAAGATGAGAAAATTTTTATTTATTCTCTGAGAGAAAAGCCTTCTGTGTATTTAACTTACACTTTATTTGTTTTTAAAATATATTCAGGCACTCCTGTGTGATTTCTTGCTAACACTTAATGAACCAAATCCTTTTAGATATTTGTCTACAGCTGTAAAATTCTCAGCTGGCTTCTTCCTCAAACTAGAGGTTTTAGCCCCAACTTATTAACAGATGCCAGTGAAAACATCAACTCCAGAGACTTTCCCAAGTGCCTTGTTCAGCCCGCTGCCCTTTACACTTTGCTTGTAACCGATAGAGAGCCTTAACGTGCATATCCACAGGTGCGTAAGGCAGTCCAGGAACGACCATCTATGCACTGGTATCACTCTGAAGGGCAAGCCAGGCAATCAAGCATCTTGATTTAGTCTCCATGCAAAAGGTCAGATTAGGCACTCTCTTGAGGTCCTCACTATGTTTCTGATTCTGTGCTCATGCTGTGACGCCTACAAGAAATCCAATAGCTAGATAAAGTGGGGCTGGAAGGAACATGTGATAAAAAAAATCAGCATTTGTTACTCAAAAACAGAGAAATTCAAAACTATCATACACAGTACCCTAGCAGCCCTTTCTTATTATTTTTATTATTCTTTATATATATCCTAGCTAAAGAACAAGCTCTTTATGTCTAGGATGGCAGCCAAACCCCCACAAAGAGGTTTGACTACCTCGCCTCACTACTCAGGTAGGGTCTGCACATCCAGCACCTCAGCTCCTACACTGGCAGCTGAGACTTCTGCCACAGGCCTGGCACACGGCCGCCAGCTTGACCAGAGCCCTGCACAGCGTGCCCCCTGCTCTTGAATGTGGAAACCTAGCAATGTTGCTTTGTTCCCCACTGGATGTCCTGTTTGAGAGCATCACACCCTTCCTCACAATCCAGGTAAGAAAACCTGCTTAGCGGGCAGACAGTGATTGCTTGTATTAGCTGGAGGTTCAACAGGGCTTTCCAGAGTAGTTCCGCATAGGGAGTAATTCAGCGTGGAAGTGAAGAAAACCAGCAGGGAACCTGGTGAGGTTCACCCACCTCCCCAAAAAAGCTCCTTTGCTAAGTGTGCAGTCAGCAATCTCTTCCAAGAATGTTTAACCCCTGCCAAGATTTAGGCAGACTGTGTGTGGCAGAAGTACTCAGCTCTTACAGGCTGTAAGCTGGAGAGTCTGGAAGGGACAGGGCTGTGTGTGTGGTCAGCACCAACAGTAACAAATTTCCCTGGCGTGGGGAAATTTCAGTCCTCTTTCCTTGCAGAGAACATCACACAGTAGATCTGGAGGAGACCAGCTCTCTTGGGCACTGTTGGTAACCTGCTCTCCAGAATTACAGTAGCAGCATCAGAGTTAACTAAACTCTCAAACTGTTAAGATGGAGAAACCTAAGACGAATACAGCACTGCTGGGAAATGAAAAATTAGAAGAAATTCAGCTGCAACCAATCCTGACTTCCTTTAGACATGGCAACTAAAGAAAGAGAGACCTGTAAGAGCCCTCTGTAGGCTATTCAGACACCTTATTTAAGTTTTGTAAGAGGATCTGAAACCATAATGACGGTCACATGTAAGTATCAAATAGCTCAGTTATATCAGGGATCACTTACCCACAAAATTTTTTTCTGCAGAGGATGCCAAACATCTATGGATTTAAAAATAAGATTCTAATACATAACAAAAGCTTTATTTCTCTTTAACAGTAAAATCAGAAAGATCTCATGCCAAAGGTACAGCCAGAGAAAATCCTAATATGGTCTTGAATCCACATTCTGCCAGAAGGTTTTCCCCTAAATTTTTAGTGAAACACATCTTTGGGTCCTAATTTTCCAAAAATATTGATACAGAACCTATCTTTCGTAAATAAAATCTTCTGTGTTGAGCAGATATGCATCAGGCCCTGGGGCTCTATAATCACTGCATTTTAAAATTTCTTTTAAAATGCAGTGCAGTTGTCAAATATGTGCTCATTTTAGTTATGCATAGGTAGGTTTGCAGTGGCGTCAAGTGTTCAATTAGCCTATTCCCAGGTGAACATTCTCTGCAGATATGTCACTGGAGAGATCCCTTTCACATCTTTGCCTATCTGAAGATGGCAATAAACCAGTTCTCATAGCCTACTCATCTCAAACTGATTTCCTGAGCTATGTTGTGACAATACCTTCCTACAGGATAGCACTACAGTAGTTCTGAAACGCTCACTGCAGGAAGCTACAGAGGAAGGGACGCGCTCCGCTGTGGTGCTTTTCTTGGGAGAGGGGTGTAGCCACAGCAGCAGCTCCTAAGCAAGAACACTGATAATAATGGTACTTTAATGGGACCTGCTTGTAAGTCAAGCAAAATAGGGTGGCTGAAGCACCATAGCACTCTGCCAGTAATTGTCTGAGAAACATCCAGGTCTAATCCTCCACAAACACCAACGCCAGCTCCAGGGCAGTCTTTGGCTCAGGCTGGTAGAGCCTCAGTTGAGCATGGCCAGCTTAAACCGGCAGAGCCTTTACCTTCACCTTAGCATATTAAAAGTGTCACATAGTAAGTAGAGACATAAAAAAATAAAAAGAATCAAAGCTTTTTCTTTTTCCCCTCTTGGCTGCTTCTCCCAGCACCATCATATAGGTAATTGTTAAATCACTACCCACCCACTCCTGGAGCAGTATGCAACCATGTAAGAACAGCCATTACACAGGGCAGTACGGGCAGGTGGCTCTCAGCTTCCCCTATTTGCTATTAAGTACCACCAAAAAGCAACCAAAAGACCCTCACCATTCTGGTTGACCATTAATATGCTGCTTTCCTATGCCCCAATCCCCTGATCCCCTCCCGAAGGCCAGGCCATGCTGCAGTGGCACAAATGGACAACTGAGGCTGGAGTACAGTGGTCTGAGGTCCCACAGTGCCCTGGTGACCAGTATGCCACCCTCCCTCCCTCCGTGGGTCTCCCGTGCCAGCCGCCTGCGCTCCTGGTGTTTGTCACCATGGGACAGACCGCAGGGCGCTCCCAAGGCTTTACAACCAGTGAAAATCGGCACCAGCTTCGTAATTCTGGCACAACATGTCTTTGCTTTGAAGTCTGGTTACTGGTTTTTACAGTTCTATTTTTAAAATGTATTAAAGATGTTTAAAAGTGGCAGGGACTTCCAATAAAAGCCATGTTGTCCAGAATCAGGATGCTGGTCCCAATTTAAACCGGCTGTTAAACAATAGTATATCCAAATAAAAGTTGTCTGATTTACAAAATACCTCAGACTGATTGAACATTTATTATCCAATTTTTCTCTTTTCAGGTCTTCAGAGGTCATTCTCTCTACATTTTTTTCCCTTTAGATCTGCAATGCTTTTCACAACTACTGTATGGAAAATGAATTCACTTATCATATTTTAAAAATAACTGTTAATGGCATATAATAAAGTATAATAAAGCAAAGAAGCTAATAAAGATTTACATTTCTCTTGGCTCTATGACTGGTTTAAACAGCTTACATCATTGTCAGAGCTCCATCTTCCGAAACACACCCAGGAAATATTCTTCTGTTTTTATCATTGGGCATTTCTATTTCCCAATATAACTTATATTTAAAATTTTATTTCTGCAACACATTTAAATTTCTATTTGGAGAAGTGAAACAAGATAAACAGGACAACGTCTGAAGGAGAACATCCCTCCAAGGAGGAGCCTAAAGGAGCCAGGGCAGCCTAATACCCCGAGTCTTCCTGGAGTTCAAAGACCTTGTGACTGACCACCTGTTTCTGGGGTGCTCCTGGGTGAATAACCTCACATCTCCAACTGTCTCATCTGTTAAACCTGAGCTCCTTGGAACAGGGGTTTTATTTCGCTTTGTATATTTATGCAGGGTAACTCTAACTTAGGAACTTATGGTGCTAGTATTCCAAAGCAGTACAAACCAAGCACAATGTGAGTAAAAAAAGTCTAACAAGTTTTAACGTACAAAGGGATTGAGTTTGATGACCCAGGAGAAGTCAGCCTCTGTATAAAACTACTGTGCAGATTTTCATCACTAAATGTTGCATTAGAAACACACAACTAAGGCAGGCTTCCTGTCCTATCAAATCTCCCAGTCATGTAATTCCACCATAACACTTCATACTAATATCCAAAAATCTACAGTATTTTCTAATACTTTTGGCAGATACATGTAGTAAAAACTTTGTGCAAGACTGATACGTAAGAAACTCACTTGAACCTTCTCTCCTGTCAATACCTTTCCTGTAAATGGGAAAATCTCTATTTCCCATTCCACAGACTGCAAAACTGGGGCAAAGGACAAGTAAAGCAACCTGCCCAAGGTGATGCTGACTTGCACTTGTACATTGCCTGCAATAGATGACACCCCTTGTCAGATAAATTGCACAGTAATAGCTAAGTAGTTAGGCCTTCAAGATTCATGGTTAGCAAGTATTCCTAAAATTCTGATTAAACATTTTGTTTCCTAGTGGTTTTAAATTGGATGTGTCATTTCATAAATGACAGATGGCTACAACAGAGTCAGTGATCAGGTTTTTAGTTTAGAACAGCAAATACATGAATACATTGGCATCGTGTTTCAGGTAATTCTTTCTACTGAACTCTTGCCAAAAGTTATGTATTTGTGTTATGCTTCTGGAAACATAAAGATCCGTAAGCAGGTTTGTTTGCCTTAAGTAAAATCTAGTGTGCCGAACAAATCACATTAAATAGTTGTTGAAATAAAACACTAAGCAGAAAGGAAATAAAAGCACATCCTAGCTTACCAATTAAAAAAAGAAAAAACCCAAACACACATAGACAAAAACATTAACCCACTCCCACTCCGAATTAACCAAACCATCACGCTGAAAAACACAGCACATATCTGTATACACACATACATCTATATAATGGAACAAATGTGGAAGTATGCTGTATATTTTATAGGATGATTAACTACATTTAATATATTCATATAATTTTCACTTACTTCCTGTTGACTGTTTTTGAAAACAGTGAGGTTTGACCTTCACACAGAATACTTTCACTCACATATTTAGCTCTACTCATTGGTCTCACCAGCTCAAAAAATTGGAACCTACATCACATAAATGTTCAAGAAATCCAAAACACATGGAGGAAGGAAAAAAATTATTTGTACAGGTCAGAGCAGAACTTTTTTGAAATTTCATAGCAGCATAAAGGACTTCAACAAAGAAGTTACAATTTTGTCAGTTCACAATGATACCCAAAAACCGCTCCAGAATCTACGGATCTCATTAAGCCAGCCCATGTAACACATCCATCCGTGAGGCCCACAGCACTCTGGGCTGGGCAGGACTGGCCATACTCATATTTATTCTTCCTTGGCTTCTCAGTTGAAAGCAGTGCCCACTGCTACGGCCATTTACAGGCACAAGCTCTTCCACACACCTGGAGCAAAGGCTGCAATTGTGCCTCTGGCTTCAAACAGAAGTGTTTCCACCACTGGTATTTCAGTTTCACAAAAAAATCTGTTTAAAGGCAAAAACTGGACAATGAGTAGCAATGGATGAAAATTACTCCAGCTATACACCTACTGGCAATCAAACCATGTGCACGTTTTAGCAGCTTTTTCCTGTAAACTTCAGTCTTCAGTCCGTGGCCATTATGTGGCCATTCTTGTTCCTTGGCAACTAGAATCTGAGCTGCTTTTAAATCTGATCTGATTAATTTTGCTTGGAAATGTGTATTCCCCAGACAACAGAGTCAAAAAGCAGAAGTGAGATAAAATTGAGTCTTGTCTCTTTTAGACTAGATTCAGTTCCATAGACTGGAGCTACATAAAGTAATCTAATGAAAAGGAGGGGTGATTTCCCAAAAGTATCAGGAAGAAAAGAGTGGGGGAAAAAAGACAGAAAACTAAAACAAACGAAAAAACCCACAAAAGAAAGCCTAACTGCAGATCACTTTGATATTGGGAAAAAAATTATATAGATTTTTGAAGAATTAGTAGATGATACAGGGTGGTTTAAACTGTCGAATGGTGCTGTTTCTACTTGAAAAGCCAGCTAATACATGTGGTTTCTATCACCCACTAAGTGTGGGTGCCAGATGAGGGATCTGAAGGATAGTACTAGGGACAGTGGAAATGAAGAGGCAGCTGCCTACAGATTTAAGCTTCTGTGTAAACAAAAAATTAAATATTCACTTCATCATTTGATTAAATATTGTATTTTATATGAAAACCAAGAAAATCAAAGCAGAAGAAAATTTTAAGAGCTTTGATAAAAAAGGAACATCTCAGGAACATTAAAAGAAATATTTTAAAAGTGCTAGTCCATACCAGATTCAGGTCCTGCTATAACAAAGGATCACATTTGTAATGCCTGGAGCCTCACAATACCAGTTAGCTGCTCAACTACTACACAATGCTAAACCTTTTCATATTTACTTACTAGCCCCTTTTTGTCCAACACATCTATGAATGAATTTACAGTACAGTATCACACCCAGATTTCTCCATTACTTAACATTTGGACTGGGATACAACCATTTCAGTTATTAATGTATTTTTTCAATATTGAAAACGGTCTTAATTTAACCTGCAAGACGCTGTGCGACACTTCCATTATTTCTGTCTTCTAGGGGGGTGTGCAGTAATTGCCCTTCTGCTGGTTTTTTCCTTAGACACCAGAGCAAAAGTAACAAACACACAAGTAGATTATTATCCACTGGAAAAAAAAATATATTTAAGTTTCTGACATAGAGTGGGTTTACAGCTGTTGCATGTTTGCTTTGGGAATCTGCTGCTGTAAACTGGCTTCTGGAGCTCAATATCCACATGCAATCTTCCTGGCCTGTATGGGCAATCATAGCACTTCATTGTCCAGTGCTATCATTACAATATTGTTATCATCTGAGCTTGAGTCTGACACTTTCTCTAAGACCTTTCAAATAACCCCTTTACTAGGCTTCAGTACCAAACCATTCAGGGCAAATCTCTGCTTTGTGCTTGTCAGCCTTAATAGACTGGATGTCACTTTTGCCTGTAAAAAGTGCCCGCTCTTCAGCTGTCAGTCAGTCCTTGCGGTGTCAGCCGAGAGCGTGGCTGGAGCTGCTGGATTAGAGGGTAGTTACCATAGCTGTCAGATTACTGACAACCTGACACCCACATCCCCAACTTCCTTTGACTGTATTTGGTTTCCATCTCGCTCCTTGGACCTTTCTTAAGGTGGATCCCTATGCTCAAGTTAAACAATGTTGTAGCAGACTAGGAAAGTTTTCTTCATGTCTCCAACTCCGCTTTTAGCCTGATTTGTCTTTTGCAGACAATAGTGCCAAAGTGTTTTACACAACATTTTGCTAATTTATAAGTTAGTAGCATTATTTTTTTGAATCGTGCCTCTGTGTTTGGAGGCATTTTAGTTATTGATATCTACCTTTAGTCAAAGGTGTTGGGGAGTTTATGCAGTTTTCTCCACATTTTTTAAATGTACTCAACACCTTGCTCTTTCAATGCTTCTTTAGTTCTACTCTCAAAAGGTTACAGACTACGCAATTGTGTGAATAGTTTACAATTATTTAAAGTGGTGTGCATTATACCAACACTTTATAGAACCTGCCTTGTGTTTCATATCCCACAGTTGACACATACGTTTCTCCTACTTTAAGAGGATAAACTAGAACTAAGCAGAAAAAAATTGAACAAAAACCACACCAAAAGTTATGTTACTTAGGATCAGAAATAAGCTCACACTCTTGGCTGCCTCTTCACTTTTGAGGGACATAGTTTGCTTGAGCTTGTTCCATTGCTGTTACACCTCTCAAGGGACAAATCCTGTGGCTCCATTCTAACCATGGCTCATCAGGGTAAATCACCTATATTCTGCCTGTAGTTGATCTCAGCCAACTAGGCTGACACAAAAACTGGTTTTACCCTCTCTTCTTGGATTGCAAAGAGAAGTATCTATCTTTAATACTGCCTCTGTAGGCTTATGGAGAACTGAAGGGAAGAACAATTTACTAGGAGCCCCTCCTGTGATCAAAGACAGTACATATGGCAAGCTGGACAAAATTTGTACTCAGATCTTCCTTGCCTATATTTAACATCTAAATTTCTCTGTAAAAAGGGTCTGGTTTTAGTTATTTGTTTCAAGATAATTGCAACGTGTCATATAAGCCCAGCCACTGTATCTTTATCTCCTTGTATACAAATCTTGTGGAAACAGTTCCATGTAGTGGAGAAAAATGTGGTGATGCATCATTAACACTAAAAACTGTGGGGTAACCTATATCTTAGCATACATAAAATGGAAAATATCCAGACTATAATAAACACGGTTCTTTCCATTTCCATTCTTCCTGATTGCACCCTCATTCTTTGGAATTTTCTTGCAGTTTCAGTACACTCGGGTGCATTGCCCCAAAAAACTAATGAGATATATCCTATCTTCATTAGCTGCTGAATAAGCACATTCCAAACAGCTTTTTCAGGAAAGAACAGAGAACTGGAACATAACATGAATTATTTTGCCCAAATGATGCCTGCCTGATCCTTTGTCTCAATTTTTAATTTGCAATTCTTCTATAAGATTGCAAACACAAATTGCTTCTTTTTTGTAAAATCTAAACCATGAGATGGCTTATACCTAATGAGCATTACAGAGATACTATTAGCTCCTCCATAAACAAGGCCACTTCAATTTTAAAATTAAATTTAAATTTGTGTTTAGATAGAAACCACATTATGATGCATAGACTTTCCTACCGTTTCACATTTCTTTTCTGTGTTTTCTTTCTTATTACACCTCATGCTTGTGCAGCTATTGCCTTGAAAGGCAGATAGAGGTGATTATGGATACTCCATACCTCGTCTGAGCTCGCTATTCAGAAAGGCAGGCAGCAGTGGTTTTCTCTCTGGAACCAGGAGGTGAATCATCCAGACACCGGGAGCGCATCACTGCGACAACCTGAGTGCAAGGCAGCCTGGATCAGCGGCCGCAGGGTTGGAACACACAGTGCAGACATGTCCCGTGACAGCCACTTTCTGGGTTGGTATTGCCCTCCGGGCAGGTACCGTGGCAACTATGAGGATACAGGTAATTATCTGTGTGGAACTTACTGGCAGTCTGTTTGTGAGGAGGGGAACTAAGGGAATCTGGTGAGGTCAGAAGTTCAATGTCTTACTAAGCTGCTTTCATTAACAGACTGATTTCTGGTTTCTTATCACTAGCATACAGCAAAAAGAAATAAGCAAGCAAACATGGACTCTTATTGTGCTTGTCACACATTTTTCCAATTTGTATGAACTTGCACCTCAAAACACATGATTGATATGCTTTAATTTCCAAACCTTGCCGTTGTTCCAGGTGCCTTTATACTTCTTCCCAAGTTCCAGACACTTTACTTGGTTCTATGATGGGCACCTTGCCCATCACCGAGGAAAAACTTCAGGATTTGGTCCTTTGCAACAGACCCAACACCTAGGAAAAATTTCAGGATTTGGTCCTTTGCTCTTATGGTAAAAGATACAGCACTGGCATTTCCAAGCCACATTTCTGGCACGTGACATTTCCTTGTGAAATCAGTTCAGGGGAAAGAGAGAACATACCTCCAAATTTGTGACAAGGCTTCAAGAACATGCATAGGGTGTTTTTTTTCTTTTGCCCATGTCTGTCCCAAATGAGCCAACTTTATTTAAATATATTTAAAATACTTATTTTAAAACTAGAGGCTATCTCAATACATTGCACTGTAATATATTTTTAAGTGAAAAGAGAATCATAAAAATGCATTATTAATCCATTTCAGCTGAACAACTGTCAGAAATGTCATACCTAAATCTATTTGCAGAAATTAACGCATAATATTACCCAGTAGATACTAAGGCACAATTCACAGTAGTGGATAAATCCCTGTTTGAACAGATGGGCTGAAATGTTGGGACATCAAGCTGACTAATTTGGGTACCTCCCAAGTAACCTCCATAACCATGGGCGTGCTGTTATTTTTCTTTCTCACTGCCAGGTACAGTTACAGAGAAAAATCCAACGGTGCTCTTCCATCCGCCATGCTGGCACCTGGACAGTATTCACAGGATTAACTAAAGGAAAGAGCACTGCAAATGACAGCCACACCGTCCCCTTCCAGATGCAAGGAGAGGAGGTATCACATCTCCTGTACGACAAGTCCTCAAACTCAACTTGAGGCACATCCCTTCTCTGCTCAAGAACTTCCAGGGAATTTGTGGGAGGATGAGGAGCTGCATGGACTCACAGCACAGTTGATGAAAAGTGCCAGTGTGTTACATAGTGACTGAAGCCATAAATCACCTGGAGACTGCTGAGTGAGCCTCTCCCCACCGAGCAGCTCACCAGTAGGGCTGCCTCCATAGGTATCATGTACATAGGTGATGCAAAGCAGGAAGGGAGTTGACCTCCATTATATCTGTGGAGGTGCAGTGCCAGGCTCAGTCACACACAGAAATGGGAAGGCTCTCATCCCATTTCTAGAAGTTCCCTTAACCTCCACCCCTTCCTGATAATTTCTTCTTGCAGGAGTGGAAAGCTTTGAGGAGAGATCCTGACACCACAGTGAATGGGACTGCTGCTGCCATGGATGTGACTGCAAAATCACACCTTGGTTTCCCAAAGAGCCCAAGGAGAAGCCTAATAGGAAACAACTCTTTTCAGTCCTTGGAGCAGTGAGCACCTCAAAAAATTAGATCTATGTTTGGTGACAGCAAGGACCAGGCTTATATTCTAGAGCTAAAAATGTTCTTTTGTTAAGAATCATATACTGTGCTCAGTAGTCAATTTTAAGCTGTAGTATTCTGGTTTACAACTCTCTTTTGCAATGCCCAGCATATATTCCATTTGCAGAACAGCACTGGTGAGTATAACATTAACAGACCGCTTTCTAAATTTCTTTCTCTCTTTTTTAATAAAGGTTTGTGAGTTACAGAAGTGCAAAAAGTGCTTTAAACCTCTTAATTTGTTTTGTTTACTTCTGTAGCTTAAAAAACCAGCCAATTGTTTTTAATTGGTTTAAAAAAAATTGCTCGAGGCAGAAACCTGGAAAACCAATCTTCTGTCTGGAGTAAATTTTTACAGCTGCCTTTTAAACCTCTGAAAATAGGGTTTATAATGGAAGTGCTGACACAACCTTATCTACAATATATCAGTGTGAACTGTACCGCTATAATAAGCAGTTATTATGTATGTGTAAAAATAATGAGAGCCAGTGTCTGAAGAGAGTTAATGTAAAATGCTAAGCAATTGTGGTTGGTTGCACAGTATAGGTTAATACTCTTTCATATAGCTACACTTTTTCCCCTTTTGTCCTCCAGAACTCCTAATGAAAATTCTGATACCTGACGGTAATGATAAGCAGCCATTCACACATCCTTTGTGTCAAGGCTAGAGCATTAATGCTTTCCTTCATATAACATTTTGCATAGCCTAAAGCATCTATTAAAATCCTTTGTAAAATTCATGAAACAAAAGTGGTGGGTTGAGTCTAGTGGGAGAGCAAGTAAGCTGCTTATTAGCAAAAAGTCAAAAACACAGGGCCAATTACAGATCTGAACAAGAAAGGCTACAGAACAGCATGGGGAGTAATTCTTTCTTCAGCCCAATGGGCTCAAGTGAGAGGCAACCTAGATAAAAATATAGCAAATATTCTAAGCAGTAATTAAACTAAAATGTTTGGAGTTAGAAACAGCTCTATAACAACTGAAGGATATGCTCAAGTAAAACAATTGTCTGGTCTCACATAGATGCTAAATTGGAAGGATTTAAGACTGCTCCCTAAAGGAATGACTAAGGGGTAGCCAAGAAGAGCTGCGAGCTCAGGAGATATGTAAAAAATCTGTTTGGTATTTCAAATGCTATAAATTAGATAAAAAAAGAGCTTTTCTACTGAACAAGCAACATAAAACTGAATAAACCACAATAAGATTGCCCTTTTTCTGTTATAAACTTTACATTAAGCCTGTCATGTTCGATGACAGCCTAACAGACCTCATTCTTCACCCTTTGGAATTTGAAAGATTGGCATATGTCATGATTTCCTTAACACAAAAGACCTCGCAGATAATGTTCACCACACATACTTTTAGTTTCGTAACTTCACTTCCTTACTTCCAGAATCATCAGGTAAAATTTCCAAATAGAACTTGAGATTTTTCTCTGGTCAATAATTGTTTCTGACCTGGAGGAAAATCTTTTATTGACAAAGGAAAAACGTGACATGGGCAGCAATTTTTATGATTTGCTTTACTAGTCCAAACATGCCCCTGCATTCATAATAATGAGCTGCTTTGCACAAAACAGCTCATTATTATGAACAGAGGGGTATAATATTGTTAAGTAAGCTGAGTCAAAGCAGAACTCATTGAGGCTAGCTCTCAACTGAAAGCAGTTTTCCCTTTAAATTTCCCTCCTACCCTTTAAAATCTTTTGAAAAACCACACACGGTTATTTTTTAAAAATTGGAATGTGGTAAGAATCACAACTGGCATTTTCTAACACTTGGTTAGTAAAGTTTGTGTGTTGTTATTCATTTACTTTTCAATGTAAGAATTGTTCCAAGATGTTCTGTAAGTCAGGGTCATTATGTAACTTCTTAGGGGGTCATACTTTATTCCTGTGAATCCGAGAGAGAATTTAACACCTATTTAAAACAAGGAAATCCCGGCCCTGCACTTCTGCAGCCAAGCAGTATCAAAATGCAATGGAGCTGCTGTGCCATATGGTGGGAGGGAGGGAGGCAGAGGAAAAGCTACAGAGGCTTCTGCAACCTGCCCCATACAGCCAAACCCTGCATTCACCTTCCTGAGGAGGAGTGTGGGGGAGACCAAGGGAAGGGTGGTGGGAAGTCACTGACTCCCCTTGGTCTGGGGTCAGGGAGCACCTCACCATGTGGGAGAGCTGCCATGCAACTCTCTCCTGGAGGGCAGGGCTGTGAGGAGCATGGCCAGGAAGTGCCCTGGATTTCAGGAAGGGTCAGGATTTCATCCCTCCTGCTGTTCATTAAGCCACATCTTAAAGATATGTTCTTAGGCAGATAGCAGCAGTGAAGTTCAAGTTACTTCTGATTCAAAGGCTTGCAAAATGTGCCAATGTAGCATAATCAATTAAAGAAATTGTAATATGTCTTTCTTAGTCAATAGCTATAATATAATAAAATAATCCATTTCTATTTCTAATACATTTTACTAGAGAGATTTGGGGCCTACAGGTTTTCAAAAAGTGAAGATTTTTTTTTTTAAATTGTATCCCAAGGAGTCATATAGCAGTTTAGCTACTACCTCATCAAACATAGAACAGTCTAA
Organism: Dryoscopus gambensis; assembly: GCA_013389985.1. Classification (NCBI taxonomy): domain Eukaryota; kingdom Metazoa; phylum Chordata; class Aves; order Passeriformes; family Malaconotidae; genus Dryoscopus; species Dryoscopus gambensis. The sequence continues at coordinate 50,739 of WEIT01040389.1, read as the reverse complement.
TTAAAAAAAAATTGTTCAAGAGGCATATAGCATGGATGACATAATTGCATTAGAATAAGGAAATCAATCGAGCCAACCAGCCTTTCACTCCAGCTAGCCATTTACATACATTAAAGTCACCATGTTGATTGGAGTAGCATAAATATGACTAAAGTGTGCTAGACTATCTAAATGAAAAAAACCCCATACAAACCAGATCTACAAAATTATTCCAAATATAGCATCAAGAGATTCTTGTGGTTTGTGTTTGCAAAAAGAGATTTCTTAAAATAAGATTTAGAAAAAAAATACATAACACTGAACTGACAAAAGATTTCAAAGCTCTATCTCCCTGTAGTTTCACTAACATGTTAACCTACTTACAGCAATTAGTGCTTCATTAGTAAGGCTAACTAACTGTTGCTATGCCCTGTAATGATTTGCCAGGTTTTCTACATACAAGTGCATAATCAATGTTTTCCAATTACTGCTATAGTGCAACCACTATTTCAAATAAACTAGATAATAATACAAACCCATTACTGAATCTGAAATAGCAGAGGCATTTAATTGCAATGCAGTTCTTTTCAGCTTTTAAAATTTTTCACACTAATGAAGTGTCATACAAAAAAGTTGTATTGATTTTTCCACCACATGGCTTCAACCACAAATATGTAATTATCCCTTTTATATCTAGCAAGGGGATTAAAATAATCTATAGTATATAGCCTTTACTTATCCCTGATGGGTCTAGTAGTACTTTTACCCTTTTCAAAATATGCAGCTTTTTGATGAATGAACTTTCGGTAAAATGTTCCTTTATTTGCTTCATATCTCTACTTTTTTTGAAGCTGTCTAGCATGCAAGGATTGGAATTTTAAGTTTTCAGTTCTACTACCAGCAGAAGAGAAGGAAGCCTGATTCTGAACTGCCAAAACAAGGACAAGTCTCTGCTGCAGATCAGGGCCACATCACCTAATCCTGATCCTCTTCCCCACCTCAGCGGTCCACATCAATTCAATTAAGTCCCCAGACTCAAAATCTTGCTCATAACACAACTTTTAATTAGTGCTTTCAAATCCTTCATGGAGTTCCTGTGCCGCCCTACTGGCAGAGAGCTACATACCTGTGGTACAGCTTGGGCAGGGCAGCTGATCCCTCAGTTTCTCTGGAGCTCCCAGGACCTCTGCAAGCAGAGCAGCCCCCCTGCCAGGAGGGTTTGGTGGCCACATCTCCAGAGGAACAATGGGACAGTACCCAACACCTACAGCACTTGGAATGTCTTATTTTCTCAGCACCAAGTGGGTGCCACAATTTAAAACATTATTTTAGAGAAAAAGCCAGATCCACCAGATGCAAACTATATCAAAGGAACAACTGTCCTACCAGATAAGGCTAACACACATAATAAAAATTATCTTCTTTTCATGGATATTGTAGAAGTTGTTTTATTCCTCAAATGCCTGAAAGGAATTCCAGCTTGATTTTAATATTGTTTCTATTTTAAAAAGTCTACAAAATGCTTTAACATGGATGGAAGCTAAAACCTTATGCAGAAAAGTTTAAAAAAGAAAGCCCAAATGAACACAGTTATTACATGAAAAGAGGCCACATTCTTCACATTATTAGGGCCAAAGCAGTATCTCCCAGTAGTAGTTTCACTAATATGTTAATTTATTGGCATCTGTTAGTTCTTCCAGATAGGCTGAAATTCACCAAAATTTGCTCATCTTCTGTCTTGTTGAATATATGTTTTAATAAGAAATTTGTGCAAATCAGACATGATTGAGAATCATACACCTATTAAAACTAGATGGATATTCTAAAAGTCTTATAAGTTAAAACTCTTGGATAAAATGTAAAACCATAGTACAGTCATTGAATGAGAAATATTTTTGTAGAGGTAGGTATCTTTTTTTCCTAGATTTTATTTACAAGCTAATATTTGAGGGCCAAATATTGAGTACCATCTAAATAACCAGATAGAGAAACCTATCTAAGCTTGTTATTAAAATGTAATTTAATTAACAATACATACATATACCAGACCACTTTAAAAAGCTCTAAGAAAAGTTAAAACTTGCAAAAATATTTTAAATATTAGAAAGTATTTAATGTGCAAAAAAGCAGTGAAAACTTGAAATATTATAATGCTCATTTCTTTCTCAATTGGATGCATGCTATTCCTGGCAGTATATACATGTGTTACAATCATTTTCTTCAGTAGTACAATGGACTGGAAAATTCCATTTAAAAATTAATATTTTTAACCATAATAATAAGTAAAAAATTCAATGAAACACAAAATTATGTCTCATCCAATTAGCGTAGAATAAAATTGGTCTATGATTTTTAACACTGAAAGTCTCTCAGTGCTGCATTTTGTACTTTTTCAAATAGGTCAGTTGCATGTTTCCCTTTCTATTGTCATGGATTTCAAAATATTCTAAAATACTTCTAAAGTCATCATAAAGTTTACAATAAGACAATTCAACATTTAACTTAATTCCTTTCTTCCTCAGCATGCAGGAATAAAAATTAGTATATTATTCTTCTTTAATTAAAATGCCTTATATATCAGCTACAAAGGATAATGACTAAAATTGTATGCAAAAGTAAAAAAAGTCTCCTCAGTAGAATTTAAGAAAAATATACACACTCCTCGTGGAAGTGTGTTTCCAGGATAATAAAAGGCCATTACCTTGACCGTTGACATGAAGCCATCAGAGTCATATTTATTGATGAAACTTTCAGCTCCCAATCTGCTGCACTGAATGAGCATCATACAGCTGTCAGCAAAGGCAGAGCATAGAAACAGTGATAGCTTGTGACATTTTCCTTTCATAATTTATGAAAACAAAATACCTCAGAGTTTGCAGAACACCAGAAGAAGAATTTTAGAATAGTCCCTTTAAGAAAAAAGCCCAGAAGATAAATATCTTAATAGTTTATCTCTATTACCAGAGAAATGTACCTGTTAGACTGATATATCCATGCAGAATTAATTGATAATGCCTAAGTAATGTACTCAGTGAAAAAAGAAATGCTGCCACACTGCAAATAAACATAAATCGAAAAACACCTAAAATTAGAACCTTCAAAGTAATGGTAGTGTGAGAATGCTTTGGGGCTCTTGACAGGGAAATAAGCTTTAAAACCTTTATCGAATTAATTGCATTAATAAATTTCTATAATAATTAGCATGATTTCAGAGGAACTAAGACAGAATTAGATGACATTTTAAGTATTATAAACTCAAGGTAAACATTTTTTAATATTTAAAAATGTAATTTGCACATATTAGAAATAAGCAAAGGGGGAAATATGTCATGATGTGTTGTGTATCTTCCACCTCTTCATTTTGCACTGGTTGGATAAGCTATAAAAATGAACGTGCTTGAACCTTCTCAGGTACCGGTACTTTTACTCACAACTCAAGTTAAAAAAAAAAAAAGTTTGGATGCTGACACCCACTATGCAGCATCCCCTTCAGGATAGATGCTGTCAGCATCAGATAAACGCTGGAATCTTAAAGCAGTCCTGACAAGACCCCAGTCCAGGATGCTCAGCATAGGCCTCCCACTTTGCCCAGGAAGATTCCCTTTACAGCTTGAGGAAGCATTAAAACCCACACTGTATGCACACAGTAAACATCCTCCCCATGTTTTCTCCACATGCTTTTCACACACCAGCTGCCAGCAGGGAGGAGACTATGCTCACAGTGGATTGCAGTTCCTCCCATAACAACCCAGATTAGAATATTGTATATTTTATATACACATGCATATTTCTGTTTAGCCGAGACTTTCCACCTTTGAAGATCCCAAGGGAGAGCTGTGTGCAGCTACCACTGCTTGGCAAAGCTTTTGGGGAAAGAGGTGGATATCGTGAAAGTGTTTATTCACCAATTTATTATACCTGATGCACATTTTAAAACTACCCACTAGATCCTGGCACGGGGGTTAAAAACATACTTAGAGAAGACTGAGCATTTTAAGATTCTGTTTTGACTTCTCTCGACAGGCGGGAGTGGGATGTGAACACACCATGGCCAGCATCAGCCCTGGGAAACACCATGTCTCACAGGGAACTCTTTACGGACAACTTCCTTACCCCTCCTGAAGAGCATATGAGGAGCTTAGTGACTGCTGGGGAACAGGTGACAGCGATCAGCCGTCAGGACTCTTTTTAAGAGAAAATGGGCAGAGTCAGTGCACAAAACAGGCCACTGAAGTGAGTTGTGGGGCACAATAATGCCAGTGGTACCATTTCCCTGTAGCAAAGTCTAAACTGCATCCTTACACTGCCCTCGGAGAGAGGGAAGGGGCTTTTCCCATCTTAAAAATTACTTTGAAACACAGACTGGGCAAAGGAAGAAAGAATAACTTACATCAAGTTGTCTTAAACTGAAGGAAAAAAAATCTTAGACTTTTTAATAGCGGATGCTTCTTCCTTCTTCTCTTTTTCAGGCAACAAATCCATCTGTCTTCTCTTTCCCCATTTCTTCGCCCCCAGTCCAGCACAGGGCAAACCCCTCGTGTTGTTTGCATAGCTCTCCTCCTGGTGACAGCCATTCAGCACGAACCTGGTTAATAAAAGATGATACAAAGTTGCTTTCAAACATCACACTGGTCTCTTCTACAAGATTAATAGCTGCAGCAAGAAGCAGTGGCAGCTGCAGAAACAGGACACTTTTAACAGCTACAGTCACATGACAGATCTTGGAAGTTTCTTGGTTCCGTAGGCAAACCGCTGTGGAGCGGGGTGATCAATGCCCACGCACTCTGGTACTGGACTGCACAAGGGCAGCGTCTGGATGGAGCCTGGAAAACAAACCCAGAGCAGAAGAGAGAGGCAGTCAGGCAGTGCTGCCAGGCTTGGCTCCGTGAAGGACGGGGGTGTTTGTATCAGTTAAGGATTTGACCTCGAGCCTTGCGGCCATCAGTAGCGAGTTCAGCACCCGTACCACTGCTTGAAGGAAAGATTACCAAAGTCATTAAACGAATGATTAGCCTCCCAGCAGGTCAAAAATAGTGAATCAATCCACTTTTGTAAAGCATTGCAGCCAGAATGTGTGAAAGCTTTAGAAACCAATATACTATGGATTTCTGGACAAAATCTCTTGTCTGTCTGCTTATAGTCTTTTTGGGATTTGCTCCTTTTTCGCTTAATAGTCTTAAAAATTGAGTATCTTCTTTGTAGTATTTTATAATAACCTCTGAAGAAGCAGTCAAGTTTTAAGGCAAAATGCTAGGAAAGATGAGTTCAGAAGATCTTCAAAAACAGAAAGAACGGTTCAGCAAGCTGTAAAAGTACTGAAGATTGAATATTTACAACCACCTACCTTGCAGTGAAAAAAAAGTGTTTTTAAGAACAGGATAATTTTGATGAGAACTTACAAAACCACAACTACGCGATTGTCCATTGAACACAACTGACCCTGCTAAGAAATGAAGGATACTGGTCTATAACAGTTTTCTTTAGGAGAATTAAAAGCATACTTTCATTGTCGAAGCAAGTGCACAAATTATTGTGTTTTCAAAGAAATTACAAGAGAAAGACTGTGCAAATATTGTATGCATGTCTATATATTTTAAGGCTTACCTACCTATATGACCACAAGTTAGATGGCCAGCTTGGACCCAGCAACCCATCACTTTGGAGATGTTCACAGCCACAAAAAGTTTAAGGTCTCATTGACCTCGAAGTAAGTTGACCTGCAAGTCCTGCATTAGATATTAAAATAAGTAAATTTAAGCCTAACATAACTGCAAAGTCAAATGCTGAAATTCTTTCTTTTAACCTCTTCATTGGTAAACTCTTATTTAGATCAAATTCTGAGAAGCAACAAACATCTGGCAGCTGCAGTGGTTTGCCCAGCATTTGTGATCTGTTTCCCTCTGGATTCAGCTCCCCGGGAGCTCTGCCAGAATAGCCACTCAGAGAGGTGTTAACACCTAGAAATTATAGTGGCATTTCTAACTAACCCTGCAAACCATACTTGTTGCATTCACATGGATATGTGTGGCTTGGGTAAATAATAATTTATGCCAGACTTTTTTCCTCTTGTGACTTTAGTTTTGATATCACATCATGATTCAAAGCCTGGTGCACCATAAATTTTCTCCAAATGTGTAGTAATTCCTTGGCGCAGTCTAAAGTTATGATTCATTTATACTGGAGTGACAGCATAATACCTAGGTGTCAAAATCCATTAAAACTGTTCAATGTCTTCTGTTTATTTTTAGAACCAATTGAGACTTAACTGATGGTGAAAAATATACAGTCAAGTGTGTTTACTTCACCTTTACAAAGAATCTGTTATAGTCCCAATTAATTTGTTATTCCTGTCACAACAGGTACTGGATACTTCAAAACTGTCATTACCGTTTCTCTCTGTTTCTTTTGCCTTTTTTTTTTCATATGAAGGCTTCTGTTTATTTTTAACCCATTAGTAGGTAATGGCTTGTGGTTTTTTTGTAAAATAGGAATTTCACATCACTTTCCATTCTAATTTAAATAAATGTGACGAATAAATATGTTTCCTAATCAACTTACATTTATTGTGCTCAAAATTCTCGCTGTCACAATCAGGTGTCCTAGTGCTGAGTTTAATAACGGTTCACAGGATGATACAACTTGTGTATCAGTACGATTGGCTAGATAGAAATTAAAAATATGCTATGTGACAGTCGCAAACACCAAAACAGTTCTTAGCAAAAATTCAGAGGTTTTTTTGCCATGCTAAGTGTTAACAGTTCATTCTTGCTTATAGAAAATTCAGAACATAGTTTCAGGGGGTAGGGAAGGGCAGGGAGAGAACCCCACAAAACCGCCATGAGATGGGCACCAAATGTCAGAGCCAGGCACCAAAGCAAAAGTAATCAGGATAATTCTCTGCAAATAGCTGTTAACATAACTCCAATGAAGAGTTTGTAGTGGTTGTGTTAGAGAAAGGGCAAATGAAATACTGATGCTCAAATTGTTTTTACAATACTGGAACCAAGTCATACAATGTTCAGGGAAACAGTCATGGTATAAAACAAGTATGTTAGGAGTCAAATGAAAAACAGAGTGTACCTGAACATACTGGTCCTGCTGCAAGTCTGCATCCCACTTGGGGAGATGGGCCCACAGCCTCCTCTTCCTCTTCTTCCTCCCTTGCCTGGGAATTTTGACACATCATGGGCACTCATCACATCCCTGCCCACCGAGGGAGCAAAGCATGGGGTTCTTGGTCACTGCCCTCCACTCCAGCAGCAAGTGTGACCCAACACTCACAGGAACAAGACAGAAATAGTACCCCACAGCTCAAGACCTCTGGCTAAGGCTACCAGCCCAAATACAAGCCTAAGCCAGGGCATCACATCCTCATGGGTTAAGAACCAAATGGTAAGGAGCTCTGGAGTACATACTGTATTTGATAGTTTTACAGCACTCAGAATCATCTACGTTTTGGCTTTTACTTCTGAAAAACAAAATACAGAATTACAATTGAGTATAGGACTTAAAATTACTTAAATGTATCACTGGTAACCCTGCTGCTGCCCCAGCAGCATGGACTGTCATTCATTTCTGAGGCATGTTAGTTCACTGAAGCAAAATGCAACATCATTCCTTTTTTTATAAATGTTATAAGGATTTTATTGCAATTTGGATGATTATATTCTGTAGTCATAACTATGTAAAATTAAGCATAAATAGCTTAAGTGACCCAGAGGAATTAGAAATTAAATAGGCCTATTGGAGTAAATCTATCCTCCTATCATTACATTATGCTATCTACAGTATATTTTCTGGTCTTTTGACTTGTTCAGTTTTTAAAATCTCAGAAATGGGGCTTTAGTGATTTTTTTCTTTTTACAATTGCTGCCTAACCTAATAGACCTTACACTTAGCTAAATTTTTTTAATACTTAGTTTCACTACAATTGGGTCTCTTTGATTCACCCTAAGGACCGTATCTGCTTCCTGCATCCTTAATCATTACACCCTTCCACTTCTTTTACCAGTTGCAAGCGGACACTGCCCCTCCCATGTTGGTGCTTTAGCTCTTAGAATACAATTTAGAGCTCTTCAGTAATGCGATCATGTCTAAAACCTGCAGCTGTTGCTGCTGGACACCAGAATCCCAACGCAGGGGGAAAGACCTGAGCACAAAGCCATGTCTCAGCTCTCCCTTGTACCTTGGACCATTTGCAGATTTCCGTACTGATCTCGTGCTATCGCTTCCCGCCACAGTCATAACCAAGAAAAAAAGTATTTCAGCAAGAAAATAAGTGGGTTCTCCTTTACAAAACCATCCACACTCTTTTCAGGATGGGAGTTTTCTTATGACAGGGAATTAAATTTTTGCAAGAGATCATTTTCAGACATTTCAGAGTAACTATGGCAAGTGAGGGGCAGGACTGCAGTTGGAGGAACAAGCAATGAGAGACTACACAGGGCTGCTAAATTAGCAGCTTCCTCCATATTATTTCTTGTAAATTATTCATTTCCTGGTCCAAAGTAATTTTTCTGACCCCTGTACCTGTAAAATTACATCAGCTTACGCTACCTGTTTACAAAGTTAGAACTCATTCCTCTGAGGCTGCCCAGAGTGACCTAACATACTGGCTTACCTCTTAGTCTGTACTGCCTTTGTACACAAAAATTGAACCAGCAGGAGACAGAAATTCCCAGCTGCTCTTTGTGAAAATCAAAAGCAGTAGTTTGGAGCTAATTGCATATACAAAAGAGGCTTTTTTTTTGCAAAATCTGTACACAGCTCCATGCAACACAGCAAGACCAAACAGCCAAAACTAGAGGCTTCAGCACAGTCACTATCACAGTGAGTCACACTCTGGGGACTCATGCCAGAAACTCACAACTTTTAAGCCCAGTGATGACCAGGAATAATGTGGCTTAGGCTCAGTTAAAACCAACAGGCCTTATTTGGGTATTTCCAGTTCTCATGAGCTAATTCTGCCTTCCAACACTTACCTGCCCATAAATCTATATTTATATAAATGTGGGTCTTCTATAATAAAATGTAATGGTCTAGTGAGAATCTCATCTCTATGTGTTAGGGATGAGGAAAAGAAAAGACAGTGAAACATTGTGGGGAATCAAGGGCATATGGCCAGATAAGTACTAACATGATGCAAATGCTATTTTAAAAATCTCAGCATGGAATTTGTCTTTAGAAAGAGTGCTGGGGCTTGCATAGCAACTCATCCAATTATTGGACTGGTTTAGGAAAAAGGTAAATGTTTGGAGCAAAACTCCTCCCTTCTACAGAACAGTTTTCAAACATGCATGACACCCACAATGAAAAAGCATGAGTTCAATTGGACACTTCACTATACACCTGAATTTTTTACTGTAAAGCATCAGCTTTCAGGATTGGAATTTCTAAGACAGAACACACATTTTTCTCAAGAGTGATGTTTGTCCACAAAGGAGTCGTTTTGAACACAAAGGGTGTTGGACTTACCCTACCAGCTTTCAGGCCCTCCTCGGTACAGACTTTACAACAGCTGCTTAAGGCTGGTTAATGTATCTTAAATCGCAATACACAGATATTTCTCTTTGGATTTTCAGGAGTGTTTTACACCTGTAAGAAGTGATTCCATAGTTATGAATATCTGGATCCATAAACATGATCATCTGACTTTGAATCAGCTGTAGAGTGGAGCAGTAGTGCCTATTTCAGAGCTCTTGCTGGCCTGTGGCTTTAGTGGTGAACTAGTGCCACACTTTGTGTGGACTAGCTGTTCTTTGGGTTTCGTTTGGATGTTGTAATCATTATCTGTAAGAGAGAGAGGAGATGTGGAAAACCTATGGAATCAAAGGCTAACACCCTAGATAAAATCAGAAATTATTATTTGGTTATTTCAGCTTTTTCTTATTAAGGAAGAAACCTCATGGAAAGCTCTCTCCAGCATTAAGGTGAGCTTTTCTGCAGTTTGTTTCATTCACAAAGATTTCTCTCTTTTCTAGAGAAGAGAAACTTAATTTTTGCAAGATGTATTCGAGCACCCAGTCTCATCCCATATTACCAGTTTCAAACAAAATTTAATACCTTGCATTGGAGAACACAAATAAAGTAAGTTCCTGAAGAGAGAATCTGTATTAAGAAATAATCTTGAAGGCCAGTGATTTTTTTTAAACATACAAGGAAAAGAGGATTCAATGCAAGTAGAATGGCAGGAAAATATATGTATTTGCAGCTACTCCTACAATTTTGTAACAAAGGGGAAGGTTTCTTTAACTTTTAATAAGACCTCGCTTTCCTCATTCATTCTTTTTTCCCAAATAGTTGTTCCAAACTAACATATTACCTTCTTTAGCTTTCACTATACAAGCTCACAACCAAGCTACAAGGTTTTTTGTGCGCACAGTTATGGTCCATCATTATTAAATGTCTCTGGTTGGGCAGGAGAGGTGCTCCATCACAAGCAGCCATTCATCAGCGCTTGCCAAGCCGGCTCACACCTGACCTCTGCAGCAATAATGCCACATCAAGTAGGCCAACTACCCGGTTTAGCAGCGGAGCAGGGAGCGAGAGCCAGCCTCAAGATTAAGTGCACTGTTTCAGGTTTGCATTCCCAGGAGCTAGGCGGGCTCATGTTGTATTGATTGCAGAAGTTTACCAGTAAGTATCACAAACAACAATAGCCAGGTCAATAATCGGCAGGGCCTGCCCAGGAATCCCCCTGGAATGCCGCGCTCTCCGGGCCCAGGCATCGCGATCATGACGCCTGAGTGCAGGGTGAATAAGGTTTATGGGGAAGGGAAGAATGAGAGCCTGCAGCATGAAATGACATTTAAGCAAGCTACACATGGGAGCACAATGAGAGATGATGCAATTATATTTTTCCAAGCTTCCAACTGCAGCAAAACCCTGTAATCTCTCAGTGTTTATGTGTTCAGCCAACTCCACACTCATTGCACTAAATACCTGCTCAGGAACAGAAGCAGAATACACAAATGCAGGTATTAGTGAGTATAAACTATAGTAAAACCAAAGCAAAAGTTTCCAAGCATTTGTCTCTTCTCATAGCCATGTGGGTTTGGCACCAGGATCTGAGAAAGAATCTATCTATAAAATCTCTATGTGTTTGCTTTGAAGACAGAAAACCCCACAGACTGTTCAAAACCCTGGCCAAACTTTTGAAATAAAATATTTGTTCTGATGCAATGATTAAATGGAAGCCTCTATTTAAATCTCTAGGACCTAAATGAGAGGAGCCCTGAGAGTTGGACTTGATGATCCTTGTGGGTCCCTTCCAATTCAAGATATTCTATGGTTATCTCAGAATTAACATCCACACTTATTAGATATTCTCCCATGTGGAACCAAATCCCACAGCCATACTGAAAGTCCTTTAAAATTTTACTGTGTATTACATTAAATGTCTACCTAAAAGCTCATACTTAGAAGTATGGAAGTTATACTGAAATCTTAGTTGATACCAGTATTAATGAAACAATTTAGAGTGATGTTGTAGGAATCTACAGAAATTCCAAAGTCTACCTAGGACTCCAGCAGTTCTAAACCTGTGTTTTAATTATCCTGCTCTCAAGTTTAATTTGCTCTTGAGGTGCTTTGCCTCTATGGAAATTCAAACATTAAAAATAAATGACAGTAAGATTGGAGTTAAATTGTTGCATAGAATACACTTTAGCTATGGTTTCCAACCTTTCAATTAATGGAAATTCTAAGGCTGCATTATAGGGGTTTAACTATAGTATGTTTTTTCTTCTACCTGAAAATGAAGACAAAATAGTTGTCCGTATGTATCTATGGGAAGAAATGAAGAAAACCTGAGCAAACATTCTCCTTTTTCTGTTTATATAATAATGTTGTACGTCCAAAAATATTTCAGTACCATGCAAACAAATGGCATTTATCAGATTGCAGCATGGGACCCATAATGATGCTTTAATTGTTCAGAAAAGTAATACTAGTGTCATTGTAAGTCTGTGCAATTACTGAAAGGGTCAATGTATTTAATACAAATATTTTTAACTACAGCTGTAACTCAAACAAACTCCATTCCAAGTTTTTCTTTGGAGACCATATTTTTTTACTATACTAGTTCAATGGTGTTCAAAAATAATTGAATTAGAAGAAAAAATTGTATAGAATTTATATTTTCTTCTGTGAGTATTCTGGAGTAGTTCTAAAAGATAAGTTAGGTGGGTGAAATAATGAAAACATGCACTTATGTCTTGACGAAGTAAAAAAACCCCTAAAGCTTTTTGTTTTTCTTTAAAAGATAAAGGTATGTACTCCGATAAGACACAGGGTACGAACATCCCTGATAGCTCAATCTATTCTGAGATAATGTAAGAATTTGGTTACAAGCTTGCCAATTAATTATGTTATTTGACACTTGGGACCAGCTGAAGTCTTGCTGATGTGATTAAACACTTTTTATCTACTCTATGGAAACATTTATGCTGCAGTATTTATAATGATTTTGTTTTAAAAGTGATTGTTACATAAATTTGATAAGAGAAATCAGAAATGTGAAAATAACTCTAGGCTTTAGACAACAAAAGAATCCAAGTGCCACAATAGGAAGCAATTGTTTCATCTCTATTGGTAGAAGTGCTTAGCAAGCACATTATAACCCACAGGTTTCCATTAGGACAGCACAGAGCACCAGTAGTTTATGAATAACACAGATCCTGCAACTGTAACAGGGGAATAGCATAACAGCCTAGAAAAAGCTCACAGAAATGGTTTTTTAAGGTGCCATTGGGTACAGGTTTTTCTTCACAAGTGACCCCTTAAAGCCACCCTACAGCAGCAGGGGAGGGTTGTTCTTGTGTCGCCTTTCCACATACCCAACACAGTCCCAGTTTTCAGGTGGGATTGTCTTTCATGGGACAAAAACGTGTGATCCCATCACTGCTGCTCACCCAAGGCAGTAGGAAAGTACAAGTGGTACTGTTCTCATCATTCTTTCTGCATAAAGGTAACAATCATACAGCTTCTTCCTCTAAGCTGAGTGTTGTTACCTGATAGAAGTAATTAAAGCAAATAAAGAGAAGAATTTGTGTCTGGCTGGAGCAGCTAGCTAGCCTTGACAGGGTTTGCATGTGACAACACCAAGCAACGCTTGGTGCCACTGGACTATAGGCAGAAAGTAAAAGGTGGTTGAGGGGAAAGAAAACAACAACAACGAATAAATTAAAAGGATTTTTGCCTTTTAACCATTCAGGATAAAATAAAGCCTCTTTGTCATAGTCAGGTTATCACATTAAGCCTGAACTAATATTTTCTAATCATAGTGACCTCATCCTGCCAGAATGCACCGGCCCCTAATCCTTGCTGTAATGTTTTCTCATTAGCTGCTCAGCATTGGCCACACTGGTTGTAGCAGCTAAGCACTGCCTCAGGCACCACTGGAATTAATTACCAGAAGAAACACTGCTGTTTTGAATTGTCATCTTGAATTTATCACTTGCCACTTAATGTACCTCATCTGACCTAACAGCTCCTCCACGTCACCGGAGGCTCGGCACCAGCGCGGGGTGGGCAGCGTGGGGAGCTGCGGGTCCCACCTGCCCGGGCGGCCTGGCGGGCAGCTGCTCCCGGCCCAGCTGCAATCCTGCCCCGCAGGCAGAGCAGGATAACGATGCCCCCAGCAAATTGCAGATTACTCGCAGCTCACACCGCATCCGAACCCGAGGAGGGCTCACTGGGAGCTGGAGCTGATCCACACAGCCGGCCCTGCTTGGAGACAGCAATCTTTCATTTCGCTGGATGGGGACACACCAACCGCTTGTTTCACTCATGTTACATTTTCAAAAAATAATGAAAGTGGCTGTTCACATACAGATGAATAAATGGCTGCAGGGGAGCTCACAGAATTAGACCTGTGGCATTTTCTCCCAAATTGTGAAGAAATTGCTCATTAAAACAGAATGGAAGTCAGTAATATAATACCGGTACGAACTGCCTCTCCATCCCTTCCCCCAAATACAGTTTCCATGTGTGTCAAGATGAAGGATCTTTCTAGGGTTTGCATCTTTAAAGCCCATAATAAATGCATTCTTTTGCTTAAGGCAAAAACATTTATCCAGTATCAAATACAAATTTGGCTATGCATACACTCTCATCCCCAAACCTAAATTTTATTTGTGAAGAACTTATAATTGCAATTGACTCATTTCACCTCTTTCTGACAAAAAAAAGGAATAGCCAGAGCACCCAAATTTCTTCTCAAAGATGTGTATTTGCAAGCTCCACTGAAGTGCCTAACTCTGTAAGAGATGTAATTTTACTATTGGTGAAAACAGGGATGGCTCAGTGTAATAAGCTGAAACCATCCTACAGATAACATAAATATTAAAAAAATTGCCTTTTAGTAGGCTTCTAACAATAACGATTCTGAACACGTTTCCTAGGCAAAAAGGTTTCCTCTTGTTACCACACTGTATACTCATCACAGTAAACTTAGAGAGATGTATAATGTGATATAAACATTAATAGTTTCACAATTGTGTTTTAGAAAGACTATTTATAGAGAAAATACAAAATGCCTCCCAAAAGTATACTTAGACGTAAGCCACCATAATCTTCTTGCTCATGCAGCAGGAAATCTAATACACCAGCTCAATAAACCTGTAGGAAACAAAGGTTTTATGTAGCATTAAGAGTCACAATATTAAAATACCACATATTACATTCAACTACTCTTACAACACTCATTTTAAGAGCCAAGAAAATTAAGTGCCAGTTTGAGAGTAATAATATCAGAACATGCAGAAGGAGACTAGAGAAGCACAAAACTAAGAGGACTCCTCATGATATATTTGATGCTTGGGTTAGATCCAAATATTTGGTAGTATTGACATTGTGGGTTATCACCAGAAAATACTGCCCCAACACCGTAGTATTCCCTAGGATGTGCTGAAAAATGTAAATTCTCATCAGCTGACTTAAAGATGTTATTTCAAGATTTATACTTTACCCTCTTTATTATTAAGAACAATAAAGTCATCATTATCTTTGATGTGTCAGTCAAAATTCATGTTTAAACATACGTGCATGAGAAAATGCATATATGGACTTGTGAGATTACATTAAAATAGGGTATAGACATCACTGACCTTGCGGTGGAATAATCTAGACAGCTGATAAAAGTACTTGTGATTTAGTCATTAAGTCCTTTCACAAAAAAAAAAATATTATTATTTTATGAAAGTGTTTAAGTGTTAACCTGGTAACTACTCCTCAGATTTTCAGTATAGGCAATGCTTTGTAGGATTCAACTCCTGGACACATGGCTCTAGAACTAAAGGTAAGACCAAGAACTAGGACTCTCTAAGTTTCTGATTCCCAGAATCCAAAGTCTTTGCTTCACTTCCAGCTATCAGTGAAATATATAATCTGTTAACAATTTATATTTTTTAGATACCATAAAAAGTCTAACATGGCTTTTACATTTGTTTTTAAGTTCATGACTGGATACTTGGTGGGGTAGGTTTGGGGAAAATAATTGGATGGAGAGGAAAAGAATGTTTTCCAGCCATTCATACTTTGTAAATGCTTGCTGGATGGACAGAGCTTTGGAATGTTTTGGTAAAATGGGTTAATAGATGAAGAACAAGTGTGGTGATCAAGGTACATTTATCATGTAATTCACACTTGAATATGTTGTTTATGGATTTATCTGGTTATACAACTCCTTCCAATCCATTCAGGTAAGTGGAAAGCAATATTAATTTTATCAAGTCATAGGAAGACTGCAAACTCCTTTAAGAGCCTGAAAGAAACTTTTTTTTAAAATAGCATATCCAATTGTAACTCCAAGCAAAATCTAGATAAATACATCATTGAATAATACAGTCCTCGCAGTGGGAATATAAGTATTCTGAGCTTATATTTGTATCACACATCTGGAAAAATTACCTTAGGTGTTCATTTGTGGAACGTAAGTGTTTATTTCACCCTGTTCTTTAATTATAAAAATCCATATTATAAACTGGAGGAAGCACCAGCTGGCATAAAGAGTTTCCTTACAAGAGTAAAGTATATCTAAAAGCAAATTGTGTCTATTTGTTATTGGGAGACTGAGTTTATGCAAGCAATTGTCATGCAAGAAGAGTTGGGAGTAATAATGTGGCCTTTAATGACGGAATGATGGACCTGCCAAACACTAGCTCCTGCCATAGACTGCTTGTATTTCCCTGCACAAAGATGCCCATCTGGGAGTTATTAACATATTCTCGTCAATTCAGAAGCTACTTTAACATAATCCATATTTGTTGGAGAAAGTCCAACATCAGCCAGAGAACAGTGGACACGTGATCTGATGACACATTTCAGGCAGCACACATAAAGCATGCTTGGGCAGCTAAGCAATTCAGAAATGCAAATAACGAAAACATTTCTCTTCCTAGATAAAAAGGACAAATCCCTTCTGGCATAACATCTTCTACACTTTTAATACTGAATGGAAACAACAGTAGGAAAGGGACAGGTAGGTGCTTTTTCTTTTCATTCCAAGCACACTGACAGAGTCTTGCACAGAAGCTGCTGTTTTCAATGCCCAGCAAATGCTCTGCTGCATGGGGGCAGTGAGAGAGAATATAAATTCTCTTATACCAGCAGTATCTCACACTTGTTTGTATGGTACTTATGAAAGTGACCATTGTTTGTTTAAAAGGACCAGAACTCAGCATCAAAGAAATCCTACATTAAAAAATTAGTTGGTCCTACGGGACAGTCTACTCTTGGAAGCTCGTGTTTTCATAAAATTAGATTTTCATTGTTCTTTATAATTTGGGGTGATTCACTATTAATAAAGTTTTCTGAAGTTTGAAATTTATTTTAAAGTCTACACTGGTCCTTCTGAGGCCTCACTACATTATCAAAACTTCAGTGCTAGTGGGATACAGTGGAAGTGCCAGCACTCACGGAGGGCTTGGCACAGCACTTGGATGTACAGTATTCCAGAATGCTGACACCTAAAAACTAAGCCCCTTTTTAAACCCTCAACTCAATGGAATGCGATGTTTACTGACTTCAGTTTCTGAATGGATAAAACCCCAGAAACCGTTTTTCCCTCAATTTTGTCATTTTTGGTGTTCAAACTAATATTGCTTGTGACCTTTAAAGACCTTCTGGGAGATATCACTTTTCCCATCACCCAGCCACTATGGATTGATTCCAACATGCCTGTGAGCAACAAAAGGATAGTGTAAACAATAGCTTCCCATTAAACTTCAGTTAAACATTAGGACTGCTGTCCAAAGATCATAGCTAAAGATAACTGAAGTGTTACTATATTCCTTTGTGTAGCTCAGTCATGACCCTAATTAATGTGTCTAGTTTAGACATGTATTTCTTTAAGTAATGGGTGGTTTGTTTGGACAATTAGGCAGAGTTGACAAGGAAATTTTCCATCAAACTGGGTCATAAAAAGTACATTATTCAGCATTATTATGAGTAAAACACTATTTATTACCCAAACTTTACAATACACCATTATCAATCATTACCTGTCATTAAGGTATGTTAACATGAGATCAAAGAGACAAAGCTAACTTAAACAAACAGAGGTGCAGAGAAGGCTTTTAGATTTGCTTATTTAAATTGAAACAAGTGTAGCTGAGTCCATTGATTAGCTAGAATTTCCTTTCAACTGAAGATGCAAATCAGGTAATCACTGCAATCTCAGAGCAGCCCTTACTCCTTGACACAAATCACAGCTGTGCCCTTTCCCAGAGAGAAGTGGCTGGATGCACCCATTGAAATACGGGAAAATCCCATAGGGCTTTCTAGCGGCAAGTTTAGATTCACTCTCACATTAACTCTCATCTACAATACTATTTGACTATTCATTAAAAACAATCAACAGGAATAATCTAAAACAGAGGGAGCTTCCTGATTTTAAGGGATTCATATCTTCCAAAAAATGAGAAGCACTGATTCAGCAAGTTGTTCCAGGTCCATGAACCAAGTTTTTAGCTGTTTTCTTAGCAGCAACACCCCAGTGTTTGAGACATAGGACTGGATTCTCTTTGTCCTAAGTGCCATGCAATGCTCTCAGACACAAACACTCAGTACACTTTGTGTCAAACACAGAAGGGCCTACAAGAGTTCTCTCATCACTCTGTGCCATGGATCTCAGGAGTCATCCTGAAAATCAGGAAATGATCCCTGAAACCACAGCCCTGTTGTGCACTGAATAATACTGCTCTATGAGCAACATAACAATCAAACTGATGCAATATTTCCTTGGAGTTAGCACAACATGTAAAGTGTTGGGCAAGGTTTTCACTCAATATAACAGATTTTAGATGTGTGAGCATGTTTGGATTTTTTCCAGCTACGCTATTTAACAGTCTTGCTGCAGTCTGCAGTTTTATTCTGCCCTGCAAGATTCAATCAATGTTCCAGAGAGCTGAGAAGGACAAAACTAGAAGTCTCGAACTATTTCTGATCAACCAACTCTGTGCCAAATCTTTCTGAAATTTTTGAACCATTTGAATTCCTTGTTTCTCAGTACACAGTTAATCATCTTTTTTCTTTTCTAAGTAAGATTATAAGTCATAGACACACATCAATGCTCACTTCCATGGAAATGTTTCCCTCAAAAAGTAGTTCCGTAACAAATTCATCCATATCACATGCATCCATATCATACTCTTATTTCTTCTGTTGATCACAACTTCTGTACTATGATAGAACCAAACATTTAGAAATAATTTATAACTATCCTCATGTTTTCTCTAACACTATATATAACTGGAAGACTATTGCCAAGGAAGTGGTACTGTGTCAGAAATTCAGTTTTAGAAGGCAAATGAGGAGCAGACAGGCAGAAAAAGGGTATATACCCCAAATTTGTCAAAGCAAATAGTGCTGGGGCCAATTTGAAACCTTCTCAATGTGAAGAGAATAAGTGGTAGGGCCAAGAACTTAAGGAGTGAGCAAGAGCTATGAGGTAGAAAAAAATTGGAAGAGAAAACATTAATTGTACCTCACACTTTTCTGATTAATTATGGTATTTTCAGGGCGTTTTTATACTGTCAAGGTGCTCCATTAACATCTTATGTATATTCTGAGAAAACCAATCCTGCAAGCATCAGGACACCTGTTGTTGTGATGGAGCTACCCCTGTTGTCAGAAAAGCTGACTATTCTCCCACATTCCACTTTTAGAAACAATTTCATTGAAAACTCAAAATTAGAGCATTTTCCTTTCATTCTCCTATCATTTTTGGTGTAGCTGTTATGTTGCTTTACTCAACCCGGTTGACTGCACTGCATATAGCTACATGATTTTACCTTTTACAGCTCATTATTAATTGCATATCATTGCTACCTTTCATGTAAAGAGACAGGGCTCTGCCATTCTTACTAATTATCCAAATCACTAGTCACTGTTTGCATGTGTGTGGCCTCACCTAAAGCTTTTAACCACAAGTTATGTCACTAAATCAAAGCAAGTTGGAGGTGTCTCCGCTGTAGTGATAAACTAATAAAGGTTGCATGACATTCCCTTTAAGCCTTTGGAAGTATTGTTTCTAGGATTAAAGCACTCAAGTACAATGAATAATTCGGTGGAGGCAGGCAGACAGGGAAGGCTGGAAGGTTGTCCCATGCTGTGCTCTGCTGTCCCACTGAACTGCAGCCCTAACTGCACTGACTCAGTCTCAAACACATTTGGTGACAAAACCCAGCACAGCGAGGGCATCACCTTAAGTCTTGCCTCAGGATAGCTCCAGATTCAACATTTGTGTTGGGAAACACTCTGGAAAAGGTCTTCATCCTGTTCACACTGACCAGGGTCTGCTTCTTTCCTCACAGTACACTTCAGCTTACTCTAACTCTTAGGAATTTTAGTGTTAATTAACAATATCACATTTATTAAATGAAATAGTAAGATCCAAAATTGAAGACAAGCTGACATGTCCCTCGTTAAGCCACAGTGGCAGTGTGTGTAGGCATGTGTGCACGTTTGCCATGTGCTGCTCTCAGACAGGATCAGTGATGCAGCCCGCGTGTCATGGCAATGTAGCCATCACAACTTGTTTTTCTGAATGGATACACCTTGCCCTGTCTCTCTCATACCCATCCACTTCCTCTGTAGAGCGCTTCATCCTTTATTTTTCACTCTAAATCCATCAAAATAAGAAGTAATGGATTAGCTGTACATGCCCAAAACCTGCCCCTTCGCCTTCTCAATTGCAATCACATGTGAAGCAGGGCAGGAATAATTTTCTTTCTTTCTTTTCAGATTTTCTCATTATTTTCTCAGATCTTCCTCAAAAATACTAAGATCTTCTAAAGTACATCACTGCACCATGAGAGAAGGAAAAGGGAAGAGAAAGCATCTCTCAGTAGACTGAGGGGGCTCATGGAGCAATAATACGATATACGAGGGATACTTGCACCCATTTCTGACTCTCCAGTTTTCCTTCTCATAAATCAGTCCCTGGGGTAAGAATAAAAGGTAGTTCATGCTGCTCCATTCTCTGGTCTCCCTAAATCTTTAATACAAAATGGTTCATCTGTAGCACTGCAGGTAGAGGTGCTCAAAAGGACACTTGGCTGGAATTGCAATGGCAGAAATGGCAGTTTTCACTTTACAGCCCTGACCTAGGCCTACGTGATCCAGACTAGAGTGCACACATGGGCCTTTTGGTAAGTCAGTCTGTGTCCACTCTGACAACACTTTCCATCCTCAGCCCTGCAAACCTTGCCCACAGAAGAGTTGAGACACACCATTGTGCTCCTGCAGAGTATTTAAGCTTTGATTAATTAGCTTTTGCCCTTCACAAGAATATGTTAAAAAAAGTCTTTGATTGGTGCTATATGAAGCAATTACCAAAATATGAGTTAAAAACAAAATTAAATTCATTTGATTAGCTCACATTTTCCTGTTTTCCTCTGCGTTTGTTTGGGGTTTTTAAAGTACTAGTTAGTAATTCTACATCCTAGCAGGAAAACATTAAATACTAATAATACCATTGTTACAGTAAAAATACTTAGGTTTTATAATGCCTCTCCAGAGATAGATATTTAATAATCTACAGATAGGTTAATTTAGCATAAAATAGTGTAATATCTTCCTTATTTCTGTTCATTCATTTTCAAACTGTGATACCAGGCCTAGAACAAGTCACACATCACACACTAGTCATCACACACAGATTTCCCATTTCACTAAGAAATGCAAAAACCTTCCAGCTCCTGTTAACACCAGTTTGTCAGCTCTGAACTACCTCACTCAGAAAAGAAATGTCTGTACAATGAAAACAAGAGCAACCACCAGATACGGTGCTCTGAACTACCATCACACAGAATTCATTCAGGTTACCACAACTTCATGGTCAAGTACATGATCTCTGTTTCATGATTTTGCTAGAATTACACTTGTCCAAATGGGTCTATCAATTTCTATTTTTGTCCAAAGTCTTTGATAGAATTCAAAGGAAATTTTCTCTGAATCAAGAAAAATTTTTCAGAGCAGTTTGCCTACACGTCATGGTTATGAGTGCCAGCAAAAGCATGCTCAGATCCTTTCAAAGGGGGAAGCCTCCCCCAGACATCTCACCAGCAGTAGCTCGTGGCTTGTGAGGGCAGCAAGGGCCCTGTGCTGCAGCTGAGCTGGGTGCTGGCAGAGGGTGGGCTCATCAAGGCTGGGCTCAAATGCTGCTTGCTCTGATACTGCTCTTCTCAAGAAGACCCAGAAGGTTCAGGGAACATGATCTTCAGTTATTATGAACATCAATCAGCTTCATGCGACCACATATTCCTCTTTCAAAAGGATTAACGCAGGGCAAATACCCAGTAAATGCACTAAAATCTGTCTGCAGCAGCTCTAAAGTTAGTAGGAATTGTATGCCTCTTCTCTCACGGCAGGTCACCCACAAGAGCAAGCAGGCCTAAATCCTAATCTATCTTGCAATGAAAGTATAGTGTGAAGCATGCAGGATCTGGCCTCAGGGTGGACTGGTCAAAAAAACAAACAAAAACTAGGTCATTATCCCATTAATCCTCATTACGGATGTTACCAAGGAGGAAACCTTTCTCTGAAATTTGCATTTCTGTGTTCTCTCTTACCCTTGGGTCAAATCAGTTTTGACTTTCAGCAGCTGGGTTGTTCACAAAGGAATAAAAAGTTATATAACTGACCCAATCTTCTGTTAGAGTAATGAGAAAATCATGTTGTGTTATTGGTGGGTTTTTTGTTAAATCACAGCCTTTGCTATTCACTAACAATCAAGTGCTGAAGAGCCAATAATTTCCAAAACGAAATGTAAACAACTTTCTCTGAGGAAGGACTGCATACAGTAGGCTGGACCCTCCTTCAAGTTAATTGCAACACAGTTCACTAATGAAACTTTCCATCTATTAAATCTTAACGGCATAACTATAAAAATGGCGCCAAGCTCTCTCTCTCCCGCCTAGGAATGCCCCAGACAACATCTGCAGAGATTTTCACGCTTACTGTCTTTGCAGGGATTAGCTATTATCCCTAAGAAGCAATGGCAACATACAGCTAACTCCACACCAATTATGCTGTTTTCAAATTAATTTGATTACTGTAGCTGGCTGCAGGAAAGATCATAGCAGTGGTACCTGGTTCTTGCCAAGTACTATGCAGGAGTTCTGACCCAAAGTGCTCTGAAGTCGACAGGAATCATCTTCCTCTGCTTTCACAGAGTTCAAGATTAGGGTCAGAATAGGCAAGGACATAATCTGCACTTCAGCCAAGATCTGTGCTTACTTTAGAGTAAAAAAATTTAAATTCCACCCCTTCACACCTGTTTAAAAGAGGACACACAGTATCTCTCTCCTGACTCACAGCATCTTGCAGGGACTGCCTTTGCTTGTTTGTGCTCCTGTAGAATATCATGATCCACTACTGCTCTTAATCTTACATTTAATTTCCTCTCACCAATGCTTTTAGATGTTCAGACTCTTAAGTGACACCTGTGTTTCTCATCTGCAAGAGTTATCCAAGATCATCTGCTGGCTCACATCAATGCGTTTTTAAGCCTTGCTTTTCTGCCACCTCCTCCATGTTTTCAGCTGTCCTTTGCTCCTTATCTTTATCTACAAAGCATTAAGAATGACTCAGAGCATGTGGATTCATTCACTCCTGAATACTTTAGTGACTGTTTTATAAAAGAATAAAAAAACTCCACGTGTCCTGGTTGACTTGAGACTTGCTGTCCAGAGAGGAAAAACATCCTATAGCTCTTTTCCTCTTTTCAGTGAAACTACTGAAATTTTATGTGAAAGGCTTTTTAAAAGCTGTCTTGAACCATTCAGTTTCCTACTCAAAATAGGAACCTGCAACTCGATGTCAATTTTTCATTTAAAAGGAATGACAAAAAACTTGGGTTGCAGCAACTGCTTATTTATATTAGTAAAAATATTAATGTTCAACTACATCTTTCCTTTGTACAAAATAATCCTAGAGCAATTTCATGTCTGCTAGGTGCCACAGACATGAAGCTGAACTGTTCTGGAAAAGGAAGTAATTGCAGAAAGGAGGACTGGAGCTAGAGAGCAGAAAAAAATCCTGTACTGATTTTATTTTAGTAATAGATTCTAGCATCAGATGCCTTGAAATAGCTTTTATATTTTTACAGAGACAAGGAGAAGTCAGCCTAAGCTGATCTCATACTCCTGAGAATTTCTCTGTGAGCGTTTTGTTGAACAAGTCTTGGCAACCCATCAGCATCTCAGTCCAGGGGCAAACACTGAGATGAAGTACTAAGAGTTCACTAATGAGTTCTGGATCTAGCAAACACTTCCTATGGAAAGTTATAGTGCTATCCACACAACAGATAAAGCACTTCTTGAACTCTGAGAGCCATTAACTGACCTATATATTGCAAGTACAAGTCCTAAAATGCCTTTCAAGGTGTCCCACTGTACCTGTGGAGGTCGACACGACACATTCGAACCCCAGAACAGCTTCAAGCAGAAGGCTTATGTTTTTTACCACACAATGTCTTTTGTAGTTTCTTAGCTGTTTACATAGTTTTAAAGCACAGCAAGCGTAATTCAACCAATCACCGTACACCACTATGTAAACACACGATATTCACGCAGCATGTTTTTCTACCTTTAATTCAGCTATGCCTCTTTTCCCACAGTCCTTCTCTAGCCAAAGTAACAGGCCTGAGCCACGATTTTACGAAGGCAACAAGGCCTTCACTTTATAAGGTTTTACCTAAATGCCACATTCCACCTCTAAGATTAGTCCAGGCAAGCTGTACATAAACGTTAAATACCAGCATGACACTGAACTACCCATAACATTAGAGTATTCCCCTGGCATGACAGCTATGGAGTCAGCACCGGTCTACACAAGTTCAAAGTGAATCATGCTCTGCCTAAATCCCTTAACTTGAAGGGGTGCACAATCAGGTAATGGCAGAGTGAAGCTTTTTCCCTTTTGAAGGTCAGCATCATCTTTTTTGCCTTTCCACCCAAAATTAACTGTTGCTGGTGAGTATCATGGACCAAAACAACTTTGCAGATATCTGGCTCACAAGGAGCTCAGTGGGCCTGAGAAGCAGTTCCAAAGGTGTAGCAAAGCACTCAGCTCCTGCTGCAAGGCTTTTGTGAGAGAAACTGAGAATGAAAGTTGCTAAAAAAAAAATTAAATGGGCTATCCTTAGATTTCAGCTGGAACCCTGTCTTGTCCACTTCAATTTTTCAGACAGCTTTTTCATGTTGAAGCTGCCTTTATTTTGTGTGTTTGCTGTACAGCACATAGTGAATTTTTGGTAGTAAGCAATAAATAAAAAGAATTCCACCTGAATTATTTTGATCATTCATTATCTATCCACAGGATACGATCAAGGCATTTCCAGTTGTATTTGGAATAGAGATACTAGGAAGTGAGATAATTATCCAGCACAGATCTGCTCTCATCCCATTAGCCAATTTTGAAGTATAACTTAAAGTAATGCTAATAAAGGTAATTGAGATGCAAGATTAACCTCATTCAAATTTCTACAGCCATGAATTTCTTCCCGCTATACAAACGCAAACACGCCACTTCAAGCCCCACCAACAACCAACAAGTACCCTACTCGCGTTCAACTTCACCTGTCTGTGGCTTTTGTTTTTGTTTGGCACCTTTGGTTTGTACTTCCATACAGTTTCATTCTTTTGCTCCTTCAAGCTTCCACTTGTAGTTCTGTTGACTGGACCAAACATTACATCAAAGTAGAGGTAATCCATGCAGCCTGTGAGGCCATGCAGTGTACAGGCTCAGGCAGCACCGGGATCAAAGGGAATGTTGGGGCGCAGTAGCAGCAACAGCAAGAGCAGCTGATGGGGCTGACATGGGAGGAGCAGAGCCCACCTTGTGTGTGGCAGTTCTGGTGGGGGATAACACTCAGCCTTCCTCTCCCAGATCAGTGCAGTGCAATACCACCTCCCTCTCATTCGGTGTCCGCAGACAGCACTGTCACACAAGCTAATCCCCTGCATTTGGATGATGGGCCTTTGGCTCTAAGTGACATCCAGTAACCTGGGAGGTGACTGGTGGCCAGAACCTGCACAACCTATGTGCCATAAGATCAGCTTGTTTGCTCCCCAGCCAAGGCCCACCTTCTCCCAGGATGTCTTTGTCTTTTCTCAAGAGTGGGACAATTCTCTGTACCATGGGAACCAGGACAATATATGCAAGAAGGGAAGCAGGTGACTGACTGGTTTAAGATGCTTAAACAAAACTTGCTGAAAAGTAAAGAAACAGCAAAGAACAGGAAACAAAAAATGGTTTCTGATAATCATCGCACACAGTGAAACTCCAAAACTAGCAGAGAGTTAAGAAGAACACTGAAGGAAAATGGAGTCATTCTACAGTGAAGAGTTTCTGCTTTAAAAAACCCCAAAACCTCCATATAGAATAAGCAAATGATTCTGAACCATCACAAGCATATAATTTTCTCAGCTTTTGTTCAAACTTTTCATCCCAGACCCATTTGAAGTTCCTTACATTCTCTGTTAAGACTTAGGTGGAAGGTCTTTAGATATTCTGAATCCCTACATGGAATCCTTTTACAATGAGAACAAATGTAATATGAACAGACTCTGCAAGTATACCTGATAACAGAAAACATCACCATGCTTATGCAGACAGACATCCTACAGCTGGGCATTCCTAGCTTTGATGCTTGTGTGCCAGAGTCCAAAGAGAAACAGAAATAATTTTCCTTAACCAAGGCTTGAATGAGTACGTGAAACTTAAAATTTTCCTTGTTATATCTGTTAGAGTCCTTACAATTATATATACACTTCTTTTTGTTATGTCTCATGACAGCTTCCCAGAATCTATGAATAACAGTGTGGTAAGATTTTTTAAAGGGTGTGCATATTTTTAAGGAAAATGAAAAATAGGATAAGACTGTGGTGTTCAACCTTTACTATACTGCATGATGGATATAGAGCAGCTCTGCAAGAATTTATGAATACTACATGCTGACCTGGTTATTGAAATGTTTATTGTTTGACTATATTGACTTAAAGCAACAGGACTATTGCAGAAGTAGGGAGAAATCACTCAAAATAAGATGCCCCAATATAGCTTCTTAGAGCTAGTTAAGAAAAATTTCCCAAAGTATTTCCTGTGATGATTCTGCCTCCTGAACAAAGCAAGGGTGTAAGTCTTTCATGCCACGTGAAGCCATGTTTAGAAGCAGAATCAGGAACACTCATGTTATGTATAGATAGGAAGCCAAGAGGGAGTTGTTCACACAGGGGACATCTGCCAAAGCATTTAGTTTTTTCATGCTTTGTTTGAGCCTAGAAATTGATAAATTTATAGGCAAGGCTGAGAGACAGGTAGAATTTCAAAGTTATCTTTTTTTACTTCAAATTTTAAATTTATGTAGCTAAATAAAAATAGTTGGCCATTACCAGTATTTTATTTGAACATATCCCTAGCTAGAGAACTATGATTATGAATGCAGGTCAGTGGCCTGGTCTACTGCACTGTTCTCAGAGTTCATTTTTGCCACATTAAATGAAAACAAAACAGTTATTCAAATTAAACCAGAACTTGGAACTACAACAATGTGGTTTAAGATAAAAATCAATATTTGTAGTTGATTTTGCTTGATTATTTTGCTTCACGAAGGGCTCAGTTGCTTTAGTAAAAGAAAAAATATTTACTGTCAATATTGTTAAAATTTTGAGGATTATTTCTGTAATGACAGAAAATGAGACTTCAAATTTGTATCTGAAATAGATTACAGTTACTTGATTAGAAAGATGAAGCATACTGAGAGCAAAGAAGTAAGAAGATTGTTACTAAATTTTGTATTCAGAGCTATTCTTTTATTTCAGATGATTATAATTTTAATAAGATATTTGCTATTTATGTAATTGTTTCTAGAAACTTTTACTTTCTAGTAATGTCATTGGAATGAAAGAAAATAAAATTATTATTAGGAATTATTTGGGCATATCTCTCTGTATATAATGAACAAGTTTTCATTTAAAGGAAAATCTTTAAGTGCACTTAGCACACATTCATTTGCCAAAAACAGAGAAGCAGCACAGCGAGAAACAAAACTTCTGTCAAGGAGTGAGCAGGAAGGGCAACATGACAAGCCTGAATTGAACTAGGCAGCCTTTTGGTCAGTTATTCACAAAAAGCCACCTTTGCCATCTGTTTTCCCTCTGGATGGCTGCATTGCCCTCTGCAGAGGGCTGTACCTTGAAACCAGTCTGGGTGCAAAGCTGCACCATACTCTGCAATTTGTGCACTAAGAAAGACATTTCGTCAAGAGCAGATGACAGGAGGGCTCCAAAACTGGTGTGGGTAACACTGAGAGAGACTTGAGCACCCAGGTATCAGCCATAGGTACCACAGAAGGTCTGCAGGTGGCTGAGCAGAGGGGCTCCTCACCCTCCTGTGTGACCCTTCCAGGAGAGGCACTCGGTGTGGAAACCTTCAGATGGCCATTTGCAAGGTGTTGTTTGTGGGGCTTGGGAGAGTCTGGTACTTGTTCCCTCACACTCAGCCCCAAGCAGACAAATCTCATGCCTCCCCAGACATTCTGCAAAAGCTGTACGTTTAATAGGGCTTGCAAAAAGACTACGGGTTTGCTTCTCAAATAAAGAAGGGATGAAAGGAACTTTCCTGGGGTTGTGCTGGCTCAATTCCTGTTTGATTGACTGCTCATGCTGTTGCAATGGTGGTTATTAGAGCTGGTAAAAACACAATTTCTGTCCCACAGGAATTTCCTATACTTCAACATTTGTTTTCGTTCTGAAACAGCATTAAGTATTTCAAAATAATGAATACTTTCATAGATTGAGTGGCCCTAAAATAAATTTTAAAATGTCATTGTGCACGGGCACATTTTCAATCCAAAGGTCTAACCTCTTTTCTCCCCTAGCCAGTCACAAGGGTTTACAAGAGTTTTATTTCCAGATTTATCACATCAGTATTCTAGCTGATTGCTATTCCTTGGGAAGACCAGAGTGCAACGCTGAGCTGCCACCAACACTGCTTTCCTCCCTCCCTCCTTAGGTTCCCCAGTCTGCTCAAATCCAAGATATCTTGGGAGCATAAAGCAATCATTTGAAGATTTCTCCAGAAAACTCAGAAAGCACTGAGCTGGCAACAGCTAGATTCTGCACCCTCCTTTGCTTACCGTCCTTTTGTGGGATGCACTGAAATGAGGACAGTAGGTTATTAACAATTTTGAACTTTAGTGTTCTCCATTGTCAAATGGTCATTTGGTTCTACAGGTATCCCAAGCAGTTCACAGCAGTTTCTACGCAGAACTAAGACAATTGCACTTCTTGTTTAGCTGCAATGCACAAGTAGTGACAAAATTCACCTTCTTTTATCTAACATGGCTGCATTTTGAGGGAAGAGGAGGATGTGAGAACCAGCAGCCAGTAGGAATGGGCATGTGATGACCTGCAGGGGTTCTCCAGCATGGTAATTGCTGCCTTGTTCTTTTCTTCCCCCTTTAAATCAACACATAGCCTAAAATGGACAAGTGACATCCTGTTCCTCTCTAAGGACACACATGAAGGAACCTACTCTCCTATCTTCACACCTTTCAAGGTTCCAATGAGAACCTCGTCACCATTCTGCACCATTCACCCCTCAGTCACAGATCCTCCCATCCCTGGCTGAACCATACAGCACTAAGGGTAATATTACTGCATCACAGCCTACTAGGTGGAATGTAGCTGCACGAGTGTCTCTTGGCTTAAAATAATCTTTATGAAAAGCTCTGCCGTAGGGAAATAATGTTAGCAAAGGGATGTCAGGTTTTGCTCTCAGTGTTGAAGACCAAAATCTAACAAGGGTGGTTGTCAGCTATTATGCTTTTGTACTGAAAAATTGTACAATCCTTTTAAGTTACATATAATGATTTTATAGCCTTTTAACAAGAGGAGCACCACTGGGTAGAATTTTAACAAGAGAAGCAGGATTGGCAATTTATTAATTTATTTTAAAACAGCTGAATTCCCCAAGTTCTTCCTTGATTTAAGCCATGGCCTATATTACAAACAGAAGGTATTAAAAGCATCTAAAGTAGCCATGGTTCTGCTGCAACTCTCTTAAGTAATGATGATCCTGCAGCATTCAGACAAGTCAGGGGTCAATATGACCTTATTTGCCTGGGCCTTTCATTAGGAACACTCTTTCTGCAGTACCATACTTCTGGTACCTCTGAATACACAGAGGATTCATGCTTCAGTTCTGCATGTATTAAGAATGCAGCCATAGCAACTACTAGCATTAATGAACTATTTGCTTATGCAGTAATAATTAACTTCCATTACATTACTTTGTGTGATTACTTTCTTAATTGCCTGAATTATGCATCCATTTAATATTTAATAACCATTCTCAGAAATCAGACACTGGTAAAAAAAACAAATTGCTCACAGTTTCCTTGCAATAATTAAGCTCACAAGAATAAATGAAACCTTTTAAAAATGAATGCCTTGTGATTATATCCTTGCATATAGAGCAAGATCCTAAATTAGCTATTTATTAAGTCTAAATTTAAGACCAAATAGTACATTTTTCACTTACGCCTTGGGAAATCAACCTATACAATACCTGACATCACCAGCATAATTAAGTGCCATCTATTTACTTTGAGAGTCACGAATTCTACATTAGTATTTAGAACATTCAAAAGTGTGTGGGGGAAAATATTTTTAAATGCTTCCTTGGAAAAATAGCATCTTCTTTACCTGACATAGCTGCTTAGTTATGCTTAAAGTACTGGAAAGATCTGTGAAGCATAAATAGCCTTCTGATGGGGAGGGTCGGGAAGGATTTTTTTTTTGGTCATGTTTTAATTTACATACAAACAATGGAAATACATTTATACAGCCTGAGGTCAGGCTTACCAAACAGGATGAAATTCATTGTTTTATATGAAAATAATGTTTACAATCAAAAACAAGCAGTCTGATCTACTTCTTTTTTCATGTTGTCATCTGTCTCTGAGCCCTCATGCCCTGCTAGCACCCAAGCAAAGCCACATGCTGATTTGGAAAGTGATAATGCCATTACGTTATCGCACACCAGCTTTGTTTCCCAATAGTTTGCAATGCAGTCACCAGCTTAAATAAAATGTGCAACTATTTTATTGGATATTGTTTTGATGAATAGAGTCTACTGAGCTGGACAAGACAAGTAACCTGTTGTGAGGTTTTTTTATTTTGCCTTTTTTCCTCCCTTAAGTTGCATTTGCAAAACTGCTCTGCTATTCCACGTTGATTATGGCAGCCACGTACAGATGTGTTTATCCAAACCACAACACATCTCTGCTGAAGCTACAGGGATACCAGCATATTACTCCCTCTCTTTTCCCAGACACACATACTACAAATAAAATGCGTACAATGAAAATCATTCCAGGCATCCTGCCCCCAAATACACCTAATTCAATAAAAAAAATAACTGAAGGGCTTATTTGCTGAGAGGCAGGTGAAAGAGGAGTGCCTGCTCTCCCCCTTCCCATACAGGTGGATCATTTTCAGCGAGATGCACATGAAGCCTGCAGGGAGCCAGGGAGGGAGCAGGGGATGGCTCCCATTTGGGGTGTCAGGAGCCAGCAATGGCTGCTAGCCCAAGTTCCCAAACTGAGCTAAATTGATGCCAGTCTCACTAGCTGTTGCTACAGTGGGCAGCATCATTAGGATTTGCTTTTTAAATGATCTCTCAGCCTGTAAGTCTGAGAGCTGCTAGCAAAGCAAGGTTAGAAAGAAAATGATGGCAGCATGTTGATGCTTCACAGACCTCATGATAGTTTCCGTCTGTCATTATTTACGTCTGACTAGATGCGTCATGTCAGCTACCTAGAAGGCACTTTAATATGAAGCTCTTGTTTTCCTCTGCTTTTTCACATCCAGACTGGGTATTATTATTTTTTTTTGCATCACTACACTTAGGTGAAGCTTGCTTCAATCTCTCTGTAATGACACACAAAGAAATAAAAATTGTTTAGCTCATGTTATTATACATGCTTCTATTCTAACAGACCTCTTTGACATTGTTCACAAAATGGTGAATTTAAATCAATAAACGACATCTATCAAAAGGTCAACTTAATTTTATCCTCTCAGCTTTTTTTACCAATATTTTAAGCAAAAACATTTCTTCCTTTATTTTTCAGTAAATAATGTATTAGTGGATTACAGCAGCAACTGGTAATTTTAATGGCTGATGGTATTTAGTAGTTCAATAATATTTTATTAATACTGCTTTATAATGTGGTGAATTCTGTCAGAGTCAATGTAAATAAGGTTACAGCTATCAAGTATATGTCAGTTTTGCCATTATACTACCTCTTGGCAATTCAGATTCAAAGGATTCACTGGCACTGGTTTGGGATGAAATGTGTAATTCAGTCCTGAGTAATACAGCCAGCCCTGAATTCGATCCGATAACTTTTTACAACGATAGCAGCTCATGTGATGGAGAAGGACCCAATCTTTCCAGGCTTCTGGCGGACAAAGCTCTTGTTCAGAGATACGCTGTGTCTCAGCACACATTCCCATCCCAAATGGACTATAAAACCCATCCCTCTGCCATTTACCGGGGAGGTACTTAGCCACAACATTTTTATTTGTGCCCAAAAATAGCAGTTCAATCATTCTGTGGCCTGACTTTGCTGAATAATCACATGAACTTATTAATACAACCTTTTCTAATCCTTTAACTCAGCAAGCCTGCAGTTCTGTCTTCTCATTTTGCCCTCCGTGAAATTTAGTGACAAGCTTTTTGCATGCTTTCATTTATCTGAGCTGCGAGGGGTCTTGAACAGTCTTCAGTGCAATAAAACAATTAACCACATAATATTGCAAAATACTATTCAATAATATTTGATCAGCTGGATTTTGTTCACTTTTGTTTCCATTTTACACATTAGAAAATACCTTTAACCAGTTAATTGTATATTTGCATCATGTACACTTCAGATTTTCTTGTGATAATATTGCTTTCTTGAAAGTAAAACTGGAAGGGTAAACTATTTTTGTTTCTTAATATCTCACATTATGATCTTTAAAATTTAGCAGGGCATCTATGCCTTGGTAAATATTACTAATACAAAAGAAATTTTAAAGGTCATCAAGTTTCCCTGCTCATCCTCTCAGAGAGGAGAAGTTTTGTTTGTTTTTTAATGGGCAAATTAATATTACCAAATAAAAAAAAATTTCTCTTAATCACTAAAATAACATTTACCTTCACAAACAAACAAAACAAAAGATAATACTTTCCCAAAGTTACAGATACAGCTAGCTCACCTACTCATTGAGTTTAATTCAGTGGGTACATTACGTGCATTTTTGGGTTCCTGAAAATCCCACACATAGATCACAATTATTAGAAAGGTGCTGGATCTTTGACGTTCTCCAAGAAATCTACTTAAAGGAATTTTAAGTTCAGAATAATGTATGAATGGCTCACTCCAAACAGCAATTTCTTATTCATTATTTGTGTAATTTGATTGGTTGCCTAAATCATAGGATCTCTTTCTCTGTTGCTCAGGTGGGTGATGTTAGCCATACAAAGACACTGCTGATTTGCCTCCATGGACAAGGCCCGAATGGTTAACTCTTCGGGAAGCATTAAACAGGTTTTCCTTTACTCCTGAAATAACCTGTAGGGCTCTGACTGAACTTTGTGAACAGGAGCTTAGCACTCCTTTGCTTTTCCCCAGCATCGCAACAGGGAGAATCATAACATCATAAACATAGTGAGAATGAGCTCTTATTTATGGACAGACTGAAAGGCTCTCATAGGAATTAAATCCATCTTCCAATCCTGGCTCTTAAATTCTGAAAAGGAATGTTGCAAAGAAGACACTGAAGGTAACAAACTTGCTCACTATCAGCAAGACAATTACACCAAATCTCTTCTATATGTAGTTTATAGTGACAACATTTATATTTTTTTTATGAAGAAACTTTTTTTCACCTCTCACTTGGATCTCATTAGCAAAGATTAATACAGTAATACAGTTAGGTCCTCATGCTTATCCTTTATCTCATATGATGTGCATGCTCCCAGTGTTTTTTGGGCAGTATCTGTTATAATTACTGTAGGGCACCAAGTGACAGCAACAGCGATGGTCCCTAAACTAATGGCATAAGTCTGTAGATTAAAGATTGGGTTGTTCTTTCATTTTTTATGGCTTTGGTTTTCAGGTTTGGGTTTGTTTTTTTTTTCCTCAGAAATGCTGCCGTGAAAAGGGTCTGAACTGTGCAGAGTAATTCCCAGGATTTGAAGACTGCATTGGAGTTCTGCATTTCAGGACTCCAATGGTGGGCAGTGCCATATCCCAATGAGAGCCACTGCTAGAGCAGGCAGTTCTGTGTGATGCAGGATGGGGACCCTTTGTGAGCAGAAAACAAAGTGTGTTTGGTAGCCAGTTTCTCTATTTTCCTCTTCACCTGGAATTAATGCTTGGCTGAAAATGACTTGACAGTCCCCACTAAAAAACTGCTAGGTGCTAAAAAAAAACTATGAAAATCTGTATTTCCATGTAAAGTCCAAGAGCCTTGTAAATCAAGCTTTCTCCTTTGTTGTACTTTGTAAGTTTTGAAATACAAATGTGGAGCTTCTTCAGCTTGTTACCGGCTCCATATGTTAAACATATCTCAAGTTCTTCAGCGTCTCTTACGCCGGGAATTTATAGAGTGTAAACCACCAGCAACAGTTGATTTGTAAATTCAGTTGTGGCCCTCTTCATAGTTCAAAAAACACCTTCTCCCCGCGCCCAAGTTTGGCAGAAGCGCTGTCCCCGCAGCCGCCGGAGCGGCAGCCCCGGAGCGCGGAGCAGCGAGCGGTAGGTGGCAGTCGAGCCCCTGAGCTCTCTCCGTCGTGCTCCGGCACCGCGTCCTTGTTAGGAGCAATGTGAAAATAGTGGCTCTTCAGGTTTTAAAGGCATCATTTCCCAAACGAGCCTTTCCGAGGCCTCGGGGTGTAGAGGCAATAATGGATAGTAATATGTTTTAGATAAAGAGCACAAGAAGCCCTTAAACTCTGTTGCCTGCTTTTGAGTTCTGAGTTCGTAGGATTCCAGGTTTTTGGGGACTGTTCTAAACTTACAGGAAGGTTTTCTGATGTAAAGAAGTGCATTAGTTGTCCAGGACTGTCCTGAGGCTCTATACACGGGATTTACCCCCGCCCAGGACAGACGCAGCCCCCTCCCAGCTGGGGCACGGCTGGGTCAGCAGATCTGCCCACATGCACTCCAATGGGCTAAAGCTAGAGCCCTTGTTTCACAGGCACATACAAAAGACAAAAAAAACCTCCCAGTGAATTAATGTTTCATTTCCTTTTATACATTGCATACACTGAGAAAAGCAATTTAAGATCATCTCAATCTTTTTCCTCCTATTGAAGTGGCAAATATCATTAAATATAAGTGTCTAGCATCCAAGAAAAGTTACACAGCAGCACAGATATGTCACACTCACAGCAGGACTATTAATCAAAGAGGCACTCTCCATGCACACACAGGCCTCTCAGTATATCTTCTAATGGGTCAGCATCAGTAAGTCCTCAGGTGTCTTCTGTAGCAATATTCAGCAATACTCCCGTGACAGATCAGACCAAAATTTGGATTCGTACTTCATAAAATATTGGCAGTTTCATGAATCCGTTTTCTAAGTAAGATTCTTTTATCTTATTCCTCACCACATGAATGAAGCAAACCAGAACTAAACTGAGAAAGCAAGACATTTTCAAATCCCTAGGATCAAAAGAAAGTGCATCTCTAATTATGTTTTTTAATCACTGAAGCTATGCCACTAACAGCCCTCTCAATCTCACTTTCAGTTCCTGAAGTATTTTGTTTATACAAGAATTTTTCTCATGTTACTTGTTCACACAAAAGGGACTTCTGGAGAAAAAGGTAAGGAGAGGTGGTACATTAATATTTCATTTTCAGATGGATCATTCAGGTTTCTTCATTATGGGGTAAGAGCCATAAGTTTATTTCTACACGGAAGTACAATAGCTCTGGGAATCCATTTTTTTCCCCTTTCCTGGGACCTTAGCTTGAGTAGAAGCTTTGACTTCTGTGAGTACAGAAGTGACCCAACTAAAGCACTCCACAGCTGTTAATTAGCTTGTATCACTCAGCAGAACCACCTGAAGGACACATGGAAACTTGACTTTTCAGAGTGAATAAGAGTACCTTGAATTTGAACAATGACTTCTGTCGCAAACTACAAGATGATGCAACCCAGCAAACATGAAGAACAAAGTGTCAGACCCATACAGTGATATCCAAAATTATACTTCTTTTGAAGGTGTGTTTCTGCAAGGATTGGCATAAGCTTAATCAATTAAAGCTCAGAAATATTAAAGGTCTGACTGAGGACACTCTCCATGTTCCAGAAATATTTCATCAAGGGGTCAAGAAAGTGAACTTACGTCCTTGCTCTATAAGTAGAACAAAAAATGAGAAATTTAAGTGCTGTTCCATGAGTTGTACTGTGAAATACAGTGATAACAGGCAGACCATGGGCAAACTATTACTTTTTAAATTTTTTTACCTGAGAATATTGAAGAAAAAACTTTATATTACTGTAGAGTAGTAGTTTTAATTAAAAAAATAAAAGAAATATTAATCATGTTTTTTCTTTCAATTACATTGTTTTCTTCTCTTTTTTTTTGCTTTATTCAGAGCTACATGACATTTTCAAACTTACGGTGAAAATTTTGAAACCTGAATAGGATTCACTTTGTAACAAAACAGTTTAAGTTGCAAGCTCAAATCACTAGCTGCGACATACTGCTATAGACTGCCCAGAAATCTGCGGTAGATCAGAGCCTTTTGTTTTAAAGCTGGCTACAAACTTCTGGCTCTGCCAAAAGGCAATCAGGGACCATCAGGTGGGAACAACAATCAACTCTGGATCAAACTAAAAGCAGTATTCAGTCTCGAGCCGACAACTCTGACTGATGGGAATTCTACCTATTTCCAGTTAAACTGGTCCAAATCTGACTTGGTGAGCATCTGCATCTATTTATACTAGAAAGTGGAAAGGTAGCAAAGGAAAGGGAAACATCTAGTAATTTATCTTATTACCTTCAGTAGCACAAAAGCCATCTTAATTGTTCAGTATCCTGGTGATAATTCCTTCATGACATCAACTGACATTTGAGGGTCTGAAAAATTCATCATTCTAGTAGCATAGAGAGAAGGACCACTGGACAGGTGTGTTTACATAAAATATTGCAGAACCACACAAGAGGTGCTAACTTTGGCCCAGAGCAGCCCCAGCATGACTGAATAGCTCTGAAGATGCAGCACACTGCTGTCCTGAAATCAGGTGCAGGCTCAGACTGCTTAAGAAGCTCTGTGCAAGTCTCCTTGCCCTTAGCTGCCTTCTACATGTACAGTTAGAAATCCTCCATCAGCTACTTGTAGTGGTTCAACACACACCAGATGTCTTTGCTGGGAAGTGCTAAAGTGGGCAATAGACTCCTTTTACAGTTGCCAACTTTTCTCCTACAGATATCCAATTTTTTTTACACATTTTTCTAGTAGCACTCTTGTCTTTCGTTCTTAAAGAAAGTATAAAGCATGAAAGCAAGATGTGAAGCATTCAAACTCCACAAAGCACATTAAATATTTAAGATTAATCTGTGTAAAAAACAAAAAGGATTCCATTTCTTTGGCCAGTCGACAGGATCAAACTAATGACATCACCAAGAATCCAACAGAAATTCTGGAAATGAAATCATCCACAGAACTATCCCTACAGGAGCAAGCAGTGTGTATTAATTAAACCGTCTTTGAGAAAAGGTGTTCAGGCTTGCAGAAAAGCTTCAGACTGCATAGCAGATTAGGCTGGAAGGCAAAACCAAAAAGTTTACTGGCTTAGTGCTTGCTATAAAATACTAGAGTTCTGCAATACTTCCAACAGCCTACTGAAAGCACCTTTCTGAAAAGAAAAATGCACCATAGCCATGCCAGTGTTGCTGATCAACACATTAAAACTTGGGCCCAATGATCACATGAACATTATCCCATTCACATCATCCAATACAAACAATCAAGCAAAATATAGGCATTCTACAAAGTCAGAGCAGCTAAAATGGGTGTAGAATTAGGAAAATATTCCAGAAAGCAGTTGGTGTTTTCCTCCCAATGTTATAAGTCTGTGTTCAAAACAAAATGGGTGGTAGGGGACAGCAAAAGTCATAGGAAAACTTTTGGAAGGCTTTTTTTAAAAACTCAACTCTAAGTCAACTATAGCCTAAAGAGCTGCAGAGCAGCTTGGCCAGCTGCTGCTGCAGCCACAGTGCACAGAACAGCTTTTCCAGTTCATTTAGAGTCAAGTATTCCTTATCTGAGAAGAAACAAAATACTTTGCACAAGGTTTTCCTTTATAAGCACACACTCTGCAGCACCACTATGAATGGCACTTGTTCTGACCTTATATTATATTATATACTTGCCACTTGTTTGCAAATTGTTATTGTGGAGGGTTAAAAAAATCAAAAATAAACGAAACTATGCATACACTGTCAGGGACTGTTGTAACAAGAGTATTTTAACAAGGTTTTTATAGACCTACTAATGTGAATATTATATATGAATATTGGAATATTAGGTCAGTGTAGTCCTAAGGTTCATCACTCAGCAAAAGAAATCATCATTTTTTCCTGGAAAGCACTAGCTAGCATTGCAACATTGCATTGTACCAACAGTGTATTTTTAAAATAAATGCATACTCATGACTCATTGTAAGATATTACTAAACTATATGTATAGGCCAGCACTCCACTATTAGCTGCATAATGCAGATTTGTGGACATAACATGCTAAACGAACACTGAGCTGAAAATACTTCAGCTCCTTTCCCTGTAATACATATGACAGGGTATTTTCCATTTGATTCTTCTACTTTCCTGAAAGAAATAGTAAGAACATTCCCTTGTGATAAAGGCAGTTTATGATAACATATTAATAAAATGTCTCATTTTCTAGTTCTTCTCCCCTTTTGGTTTGCTGTGTTCCTCACCTTGCATTTTCCTTGAAAGACAGACATAAGATGTTGGTCAAGGAATAGGTATAGAAGATCAGATAGTTAATTTACTCATACATAAAGGAAAAATTATGCTCTCCTGGTCTTTTAAAAGCTCTTTTGTTTTTGTTTTGTTTTGTTTTGTTTTGTTTTGTTTTTAACTAGAAGGCTGATCAGGAACAACATGGGTAATAGCAAGGTTTGGAAGTAACTCAGTTTTTGCTTGGTTAAACTACAAGATGATTGGGAGATTTAAGTCATTCTTCCCTCAGTCTTAGCACATGAGAAAAAGTAATTTAATTCATAAAATAAGCTATCATTTTGTTGAATTTATTCATAATTCATAATGCAACAGATTTCTTTTGCATATTTGTCATGTCTTTGGTTCTTTGTGGCATAAACCTGAAAGTTGCAAGTCAGGCTATCCCTGAGGCAACCACTCACCTGCAATAGCTCAGAGCAAGAAGAACATTGCATAGGTGGTCAGGGTTTTTCAGAGGGCATGTAATCTGCTCGGTGGAACAATGTTCTACTGGCTCCTACTTGAGCCAGTAGATGTGGAACATCTGTTACAAACCAGTTTGCAAAGAGTACATGTCACAGGTATAGGACACATGCAAACATATTAATCATAAAGTTTAGGCAAGGCATTCCACTGCAGGTTTAAGTTTATCCATCACTAAAACCATAGGAGGAACTTGTTTACCATCCTAAGCAGAAATGTCTGGTCCTTCTTGTAATCATATTTGTCATGCAAAATCTGTCCTTTCCAGGCAATGGTCACAGGTTTTAAGAAGCAAATCTCCAATTTAACATGTCTTTCACTGTGAGAACAAAGTAGAGGAAGGAGTCTCTGGAGGGGCTGCAGAGCCAAAGTCCCTCCCTCTCTTTCCATCAGGGTCAGACTTAGGACTTTTAAATCCACTAAAATTCTCAACCCTACTTTACTGCACTGGTTGACATTTAGCCAGTTATGTTTTCCTTCAAGTGTCAACTTACGCTCTGTCAGAACAGATGGTACCTACTACAGTAGCAACCAGCAGTTTATTTTTAAAGGCTTTTAGCAATCCACTGGACTTTTTTTTTTTTTGATGCTCAGCCTTTTCCTCTCTCCATGCACATCTAATATCCCGTCCACACACTCTTCATAATTTTTGCAGCAGTCACCTCAAAAGAAATGCTGAATTTAGTATTTATCTCCATTTTATTCAGCAGACACATTCTGATTTGGGGAATGGAAGACATGAAAAGTGTAATATTGAAAAAACAAGTAGGTAGATTCAAGAAAACACTTTACTCTCCTCAGTTACTGTTTCACACTTGTACACACTTTGCACATTACCTTTGCTCCTTATCTTCCTACAATTTGCATTGTCACGTTTGCTATACACATCATACTAGTTGTTCTCATCCCAAAGTTAGATTTTTCTTCAATCCTGAGCAGTGCCACTCATGTAAATCAGCACTCCTGGGCAGACAGGTAAGGAAATGAGTACTTGATCTACAATTGCTACATAGTATTCCATTTATTGGAATCGAGTGAGCAATACTTGATCTCTCTAATTGAATAACTGTGCAGTGAAATGAATGCTTATATGCAGTAATACATACAGTAAATATAGATCGCTGACTTCAGAAAAATTTTAAATGTATGAAGGAGAATGCATTTATTATTTTATTCCAAACTTTATAGCTTTTTATGTTTGGAGGAGGGTCTTACCAAAATCTTTGATTCCCATCTGTGAATACCTTTATGCATTACTTCAGAAACTCTTTGATTTCTTTGAATACTACTCCAGTTCACAAGATATTAGTTTCCTACTACTGACATATGCTCAGAGATTCCACCATCAATCACATTTGAACTTGCACTAGAAGCACTTGAAGATGCATTAACACTAAGAATACGTAAGACTGAAGCAACCTCTTGCTCTGTTATCAGACTTCTTTCTCTCTAATGATCTTTGCACTCAGTGTTGGACAAAGAGAAATAGAAGTCCCAGTAGCCTGCAATTGGTGTATAAATTGTCTGCATGCATCCCCCTCACAGATCTCTGACAGGGCTCAAATAGTCAGTCTATAGACCCTCCTCTCTCAAATCCACTTATCAGAGTGGAGAGAGCAAAAGCAGTCACGATTGAAAGTACTGGACAAACATACATAGTATTTTTAACAAAGCTCTTGCAGTCTCCAGCATTTTTTCAAGTGATTTCTCAAGATTGTTATGGTTTTTGCATCTAGCAGTCCTTGACCTGGCATTTCATCCAGTTATTTGTCCATTCTCCCCCAGACCCTCTGCACAGCTTTGACAAGGTACATTATTCCCTTCTGAAAGAGATGCCTTCCCCTGCTCTGAATCAGTTTCTACAAGTTTCATTCAATGGCCCTTAACTCTTGTGCTGAAAGAGACAGTGACAGATCCATCCCTCTCCACCCGTTCACTGGTTTTTTTAACCTCTCTATCATTATCTTCCTTGGCTGACTTTTCCCCAGACAAGAGAGTCCCAGCCCACTCAGCCCTTTGCATACCTCCTTCCTTTCCCACCTCTGAATCTTCCCATCTTAATACATCCTCATTGAGATTAGCAAGTCAGACCTCCTTGTGGTACCCAAGGTAAAGGTGAACCATAGATTTATATGGCTGCATAATGACATTATCTGTTTTGTTCTCTAGTCCTTTCTTCATAATTCCTAAAATTTGATTTGCTTTTTAGCCTGCTGTCAAGCGCAGGCTGATGTTTTCATGGAACTATCCATCATAACCCAAGGTCTCACTCCTGAGTGGCAACAGACAGCTTGGAGCCAATCATTTTATGTGTGAAGCTAGGATTGTTTTTCCCCACATGCATCACTTCACATTTATCTACACTGAATTTCATCTGCTATTTTATTGCCCAGTCACACAGTCTCTTCAGATCCTTGTGTAATTCTTCACAGTCTGCCTTCATCCTCACTACCTTGAATAATTGTGTATCAACAGCAAACTTAGTCACCTCACTGCTCTTCTCCCTTCTCAAGCCCATTTATATACGTTCTCAAACAGTGCAGAACCCTTGGAACACCACTGCCAAACACCATCTGCTGCAGTAACCAACCCTTCACTTGCCTCTCTTTTAAGGAATTATCTCCTACCTTTTAAAGACTTATCTCTCTGTGCAAGAACTTCCCCTGCCTCTAAGGCTTCTTAATTTCCTTAATTTTGGTGAGAGGGACTGTTAAAAACCTGTCAGAATTTCAGGTAGAAGATAATAACTTAAACACTCTTTCCCTTCAGCTTATTGACTCCTTCAAATAAACAACTCCAAACTTTTTCCTCCATTAATATCAATCTTTAGAAAAACTACTTTTAAACAGTTTTTTGTTTTCCAAAGCAGCTTAATTTTGAGATGTTAGGGACAATGCCAACCAGAAGAAAGACGAAAAAGAGGCAGAAAACCCAGTTTCCCCTTCAGCTCCGAAACTGAAACTGCATTCAAGTCTGACCCAGTAGCCTGACTGCTGTGATCCTCCATTTCTTAAACCACAATGAGCAGTCTGATGAATAGTGGAACTAATCCAGACTGGTTTCAAATGACTTATTTCTGACCCATTTGGGTGCCTTATAGGGTTCAGAGCTCTGTGGGGCTCACCTCTCCTGTGTCCAGCGACCCACTGCAAACCCACCAGAGTCCAACAAAGCAACTTAGCAGACAAAAAGCTGTTTGAGCAGTATCATTTCTCACCAGCTGAAGCAAATACAGGAGGACAGAGGCAATGGTGGCACGAGACTTCTTACTATGACAAACAGGACAGGCATGGAGATAAATGAAATTATGTCTTAGTAACACTAGATGTTATCTAGATATTTCTAATATACACTGGGCTCATCCAAAAGGAGTCTGTGAAGCATCAATTATTTTTACTTGCGTAACCCTATTTGACCATAAAAACCCCAGCATTGATAATGTATACATGGTAAACATTAAGGGCTTTTATGACTTAGGCTTTGGAGGTCAAGAAGCTTGGCAAGTCTCTTCTCCCTGGTGCAATGAGTCAGTCTCACTTTGGCACTGCAAAGTGGGGTTTAACCTGACTAAATGAACCCATAACCCATTATTAAAGGCATCTGTTCGCAATTATTTCCAAGTGCAGTGGCTACAACAATTTCTCCACATTGTTTTGGAAATCTTTAAATAAACAATGTTTTCCTTGTTTATGAAGGAAGATTATTTTGATCCAGCCACATCACAAACACAACCATAAATTTTCCATCAGAGAGAGCACTGGCAGGGAGAAATCATGCAGGACCACTCAGCATGGGCAGTTATAGATATAGAGGGGTGGCTCCAATTATCTGCTCCAAACCAAGTATTTTTGAGCACTTACAGTTTTCTAACTTGAGCCATATCTACAGGCATGAAGCTAAGCAGGGGATGCCTTCTCTTGCCTCTGCACACACATCCCTGCCCCATGGCTGCAGGAGCCCCCTCTAACCTGGCTGTTCAGATCTGCCACTGCACAGCCACTTTCTGCTGAGAGTCTCGGGGGTCTGCACAGCAGCCCAAAAGGAGGGCAACACAGAAAAATCTGTCATGTGTGTCTAAGTAATGTGATCTTAAGAGAGAGGTGAAACAGCAGTTTTACAAGGTGAAAACTATTTTTTAATGTATTTCATATTTGAATCAAACTTCATTATTAATGTAAAGAGAATTAAAAATTCATTTCACACACTCCAAGCAGTTTACCTGGTTTTGACACTCAAGCACAGAATAACTTAAAGATGTAAAATAAATTAAGGACAATTTAGGATCTGACAGCTATACTCAGTGATCATGGAAGAAAGTTAAGACTCCAATTCTTATAAGAAGTTTAGAATTTGCTGCTGTTTGAGCAGCAAGAGGAGCACATACCTCCTCTTTATCAGAAGAAAATACCTCAGTACAAACCCTAAAACTAAGGTTAAAACAATGCCTAAGCTAGGAGCCTAAACTTTTTGTTCTAATGCACTCCATAGGCTTCCAAAATCAACCCAGATTCACTTCTGAGAATCTGGACATTGTTATTTAAAAGCCTTAGTAAGACCTGAGAGTCTAATTTCAAGCACTCAGATTTGCAACTTGCAGCCTTATTTACTAAAGAAGGAAAATAAAGGAAGTGAAATACCTTGAAGACAATACTGGTGAAAGTATTAAGCTGCTTGCTTGTAAATCTCACAGTATGATACTGTTCACGCAGTGAGGGAATACAGTCCTTGCATTCGAACAAGCACTTAAAACTACAACAGTTGAAGGCAACTGGAAAGATGAACTTACTAACCTGGTAATTGCTGGGACCTTTTTTGAAAGAGCAGACTGAATCACAGATAATAACTAAGCCCATTCTTTCATATGTACGAATAATATCAACTGACAAAAATTATTCCAAATCTCATAGGGATACTTTTCTGGATTAAGAAGGGGCTTATATTTTCTGAAGGCATGAAAAAAAAAAACTTTGTAAATGAAAATTGGAAAGGAAAAGCATGTTCTAAAACTATGCCTTTGAAAATTAACCTTTATTTTTTAGAGTCAAAAGTATAGTTCTAGAACATCTATAAAGCAGTTTCTCTGAGTTTATTTTTTGCNCGGGGAGGGGAAGTACCTCCTGGGACCCCCCCTTGACTTATGAAATAGGGAAATGACCATTTTGAAAGTAAGAAGTACTTGTATCATAGAAATGTAAGAATATTCACCCAGCTTATGGATAGAATAGAGTGCTATTTGAAATCTAGATCTTAAAACTTAGAATCATATTTCCAGGGGAAAAAAACCAAAAGCTATGCAAGAAT
Source organism: Dryoscopus gambensis (assembly GCA_013389985.1). Classification (NCBI taxonomy): domain Eukaryota; kingdom Metazoa; phylum Chordata; class Aves; order Passeriformes; family Malaconotidae; genus Dryoscopus; species Dryoscopus gambensis. The sequence continues at coordinate 6,438 of WEIT01040389.1, read as the reverse complement.
ACAGTATTTATTAGAGAATAACTAACACAACACAGTACTTAGGTGCTAGAATAAAACTAATTTACAATACTTCTAGATTGGTTGTTGTCCATAACAATGTAATTTTTTTTATTGAAATCATTTTCACATGAAGAAATCTTAGTTCATTCTTCACCCCTACCATTTATTTTTTCATGGCGGGAGAATGAGCTGAGACATTTGTGTCCTCATCTTTCTCTTTTGGAATCATATCTTCAGGGTTTCCAGGGAAAGGAAACTACAGATGTATAAGCCTATCAGCAGCCCAGCATATCTTTTTTACCATTCCCTAAGCAGCCAAATACTTACATTCCCTAAGCAACCAAAATCACACATCAGCAGTGATTACCAATGCATCTTCAGTTTAGCAGACAAAGAGAAGAGGAAATCAAAAGTGAGAAGGAATAGCAGCATTTCACCCATACTAATGTCAGAGGAAACAAACTGAAGCGATCAGAGTGTTACAAGTGAACTGAAGAGTTAACAAATAAATCCTCATATGGACAAATACATTACTGTTAATAAACTATAAGATACACATCAGCAGCTCACCAGACTGATATCAGTACTCATGTTTTCTAACAGCTGTTTCTTCTTCTTAAGGCACTTTTGTGTGTAAATAACTGTGCAAGAAGCAAACACAAGGTTGGATTGTTTTCTTCGTCAACACATTATCACCAGCTCCATCTGCTTGTTTCATTTCTGCCTCACATTGAGGACTAATCCCTCCCTCTGCTGCCAAAATGGTTTTTGGCACTGAAGCCCAATAGAGTAACATTTACAGATAGTCCTGGCTGAGTCATCATAGACAAGAACATTATCTCTTCCTGACACTAAAACTCTGAGTTAGCAGGGTTACCAAAATACTGTGTTTGAGAGGACCATACTTCCACCTTTCAAAGAGTTTGAGTCCTCCCTAGCTGAGCAGTAATTTTTAAAGAGCTATAAGCATGACCTGTGCTGGATGCACCAATAAAAGTAGTGATCTGCCTCTCGAGGTCTGTCTTGAGCCTTTCCCTCCAGGACCATAACAGTTTTCAAACAGCTGACTTGCAATGAAGTCTCAAAAGTTAGTCAAACAAGAGTCTCTGGAGTACAAAAGATAATTTTTCCAAGATTTCCTCTGTGGAACTCAGTGCTGCAAGAGCCAAGTGAAAAGCTCAGCTTAACTCTCTGGCAGTAAAATAATAAGCTGTTCTTACTGATTTGACTTTGATGCAGTAACGTTTCCCACGCACATACTTCATTCAAATGCATGTACACCCAAAGAAATGAAACTATTTCCTGTACAGTCTTGGAAGAAAAAACATTAAGTAAACCTGCGATAACTTCTTTTTAATAGAGAGGAACTCTAAAGCCAGGGAAATGCACATCAAGTTAGGTCAGCTTAGTTTAGCAATGCAGCTGGCAACAGTAACATTATAATGGAGATTAGCTGGTTCCACTGAGTCAGAACCCTGGTGTCTCATGAGAAAAGCTCCTCGTGATAAGCACTGTAGCCATAGAAAACGATAGGTGGGTATAAGCAGATGTTACTTGAAACAGCACAAGCTGGTCAGTAGTCAGGATCCTGCATATCCGGAGTGGCAAAGTTTCTTTATTTGCTTTACTGTCCATTGTGGCAGTCATAAATCATATTGTTCATGTAGGCAGCCATCTTGTCTGACACCAAATTATTATCTGCTCCCTGATAAGTCAGGAATCAATAAAATAAGAGCTAAAACCAGCAACAAATGAGTCATTTTTTTTTTCCTTCTGTATCACATTGGTCACATTTTCTACAGCTGCTATGTACCTTGAAGGGTGCAGAGACTCCATGCAGAGTACCAAAACCCAAGAATTATCATTTTTAGAAGTGCAAGAGTTCAAAAAAGGTATCTTCACCCAGATTTAGTCATAGGATGACACACTACCTGCAAGACCAGTGCTCAGTGTAGACTGACCCTTCACAAACAAAATTGCAGACAAATGCCTTTGTGCAAGGTCTCAAAGCTAGTATTTTCTTATGTGCTAGAGCTATTGGAGGAGGATCAACATAACATCCACTAGTAGAGAATACTGCAAGTTCAGATTAATTTATAAATCCTTCTTTTAAATGGGTACAATGTATTTCAAGAATCTGAATCTTCCCAAATATAGTAAGTATGCATAACCCGGATCAACCTCAGCACCTTGAAGCTAGGTTTGGTTGTCACTTACTCAGACACACCCATACTGTTGATCTCTTGGGAAGTGAAAGGTGTTTTGGCTTTCTCTATTCAGTATTGAAAAATTAAGAAAACAGCCTACACAAAAATCCACAGACAGCTTCAGGAGTTATATACCACTGATCTTAAGTTTTTTAATTTCCTAGTTATCTATAAAAATTTATATTATAGCAATTGTCTCACTCTGATGCCCATTCCAGGCTGATTAAAGTGCCCAATTTGATTTTTTTAATGGGTTATGTTTAGGAAGGTTATGTAGTTAATACAAACAGGCTTTTCCTCTTTCAGCATGTGCTCCTTGGGGGGGATCAGAGGCTGCAAGGGC
>WEIT01040388.1:849-27940 GCA_013389985.1 Dryoscopus gambensis | reverse complement strand
AATTAAATTCATCATGCAATCGTGGGGGGGGGGAAATGAAAGTATTTAAAATAAAGAAGGGGAAGAAACTTCCAGATTCAGGCATAAAAATAGAAGATATTCAAGCAGCACGATGTTACAATTCAGGAAAGATTTTGTTAGTTGTATTTGGATCACAACTATAGCAACTGTTAGCATGTGTCACTGCCTCTAATGGTATATGGGTTCAATCAGAGCACACAGAATACCAGATGGGACTGGAGGAAGCTGTCAGCAGAAAGAAACTATGCTCCCTGATTTTTGCATTCCTGTGCAAAAAGCCACTATTGTCAATTGTTTTTATCTGTAAAACCAATGCTTTTGTTATAAATCTTGGCATGGTCTGGGATTACAAAGCCAGCAAGCACCAGATGGCTGAAGAGATTCAGGCCAGGTCTAGAGCGGCCTGCCAGCCTTGTTTCTGCAATCAGGGGTATGCAGCAATACGATCCATGTTCAACACGTCTGGGTGAGCAGATGCTCCTCACGTGTAGACACAGTAAGTACACTGGCAAAGCTGTAGCATGACTGGTAGACAGATGCCTGATGAAAGTAAGGAAGAAGATTATTTAGACGAGTGCAAAGCACAGCATTGTTGGAATGGAGAATAGTTTCAATCTGCTGTGCACCATGGTTTTGACTGGGATAGAGTTAGTAACTGGTATTGGCCTGTGTTTTGGATTTGTGACCAAAACATTGCTGGTAACCCAGGGATATTTTAATTATTTTTGCAGCATCAAGGACCTTTCTGTTTGTCACCCCATCGCACCAACAAATAGGTTGGGGGTGCTCAAGGAGTTGGGAGGGGACACAGCTGGGGCAGGTGACTCCAACTGAGCAGAGAGATATTCCCTACTGCATGGCATCATATTCAGCACACAAAGCTGGAGANGTTTTTGTCTGAATGCACAGGTTTTCTCACTTTGACTTTTCTGATTTGATTCCCCATTCTGCTGGTGGGGGTAATGAGTGCAGGACTGTGTGGGCCTTAGTTGCCAGCTGGGCTTAAACCACAACATCCATGATGAAAATTTAGCCTTAGCATAGACATTGCTTTAGATGGTAATGAATATCAACACCATGTCAAGATTAGTTTGCTATTCAGTAAGCAGCTGCTAATATGAAATTGTGTCTTTGCTCAAGCAGAAAAAGAAATTACATTGACCACTGAGAGAGCTGCCCTTTCCCCAAAACTTTGAAACAAAAATTTCTAAGGGCCAGAAGGAAGATTAAAACCACTCCATGGTGAGCACCCTGATGATACTGAGAATCTTCTGCAAGAATATGGAACTGAACTGAGGTTACCCAAATCTTGTTCTAGTATCCTCACAGAAGGCTGCTTGGCCTCATATACTGACATGCAAATATGTTGAAATGAAATGTTTCCTTCATAATTTTTTTGTTCTTGTAGTTCTTAATTCCATCATCTGTGAGGATTATTTCTATTTAATAGAAACAAAAGCCAAAGCTGTCATTTCTCTGAGAGTCAGGTTGCTGTGCTATGCAACTACATACCTCTTCAGCAATGATAAATGCCAGCAGAATGAGCTCCCCTTTCTCTGCAATATGTCAGGCAGTCCATCCTGTAGCTGAAAATTTCTGATGAAATTTAGCTTTTTCCTGCACTTTTCTTATCTTCTTCACAGAATCCCATTTATTCCCTGTTGTGGATTGCTTTTAGGAGATTTTGTGGGAAAGGTGCAATGAGGATGCAGAAGGTGATGGGAGCAAAAGTATTGAGTGCCAAATAAAAGCATCAGCTGTGAGATTTGAAATGATTCTTTAACCTTTGCACATTTTTTTTGTCAGAATCATAGAATATTTCAAGTTGGAATGGACCCTTAAGGAACACTGAGTCCACCTCCCTGCCCCTAACAGGACTACCTAAAAACTATAGCATATGATTAAGAGCACCATCCGTACACTCCTTGAACTCTGACAGTCTTGGGATAATTTCCCTGGAGAGCCTGTTCCAGTGAATAACCATCTCTCCATGAAGAACCTTTTCCTGGTGTCCCATCTGAGCTTCCCTGACACAGCTTAATTCTATTTCCTTGTGTCCTATCACTGGTCATCTTAGAAAGATCAACACCTCCCCTTTCACTGCTCTCCTGAGAAAGATGTTGACTATAATTGGGTCACCTCTCAGACTTTTCTTCTCCAAACTGAGCAAACCAAATGTCTTTAGCTGTCATAAATCTTGCTCTTGAAAGTTTTCACCATCTTAGCCCCTCTCCTTTTGATACAATCTAAGAGTGTGATGTCCTTCTAATATTTTGGACCCCAAACCTGAAACCTGAACACCGTCCTCAAGGTGAGGCTGGACCTGTGCAGTGTAAAGTGGGATAATTACCTCTGTCTACCAGCTACTGATGCTGTACTTGATGTGCCCAGGATATGGCTGGCCGTTCTGGCTACCGAGGCCCACTGTTGACTCACATTCAACTTGCCATTGACCAGGACCTCCAAATCTCTTTCTGCAGGGCTTCTCTCTAGCTTCTTTTCCCCCAACTTTTATATGTAACTATGATTTTTCTATCCCCAGTGGAAAAACCAGAATTTGCTCTCGTTAAATTTCATACATTTTGATTGTCCAGCTCTACAGTCTATGCAGATCTCTCTGTAACATCTCTATACACTCAATGGAGTCCACAGCTCCTAGTTTAATATCATCAGCAAATTTAAGGTACATGCATCCAATTTATAAAAATATTAAAGAACAATGGCACTAAAACTGAGCTTTGGGTGACCCCACTTGTACTGGGTTGCCAGCCTGATACAAAGCCATTTTAGTATATTTCTTTGAACCTCACCCATCAACCAATTGCTCACCCAACAAACAAAAACATATTGAAATGACACCTCCAACCAACAGTAAGGTATTTGTTTGAGAGGCTTCTGAACTGAGTAGGCAGAAAGAAGTGAGGTTGCTGCAGCCTCATGTCCCCAGGTCAAGTCAGAAGTAAGGATGAGGACAAACCTGGATAAGCACAGTCATACTGTACCAAATATGCACAAATATACACAGCTGGCCACACAAATTAAGACAGACAAAAACACACATACAAACAGAGATGGCACAAATGGACTTATCCCCTTCTATGGCAATTCATGGTAAAGGTCTAATAATGAGAAACATATATATATATATATATAAAACATATGAGTATCCATATTATATATGTATGTCCTACCTACTAAGAACAGTGTCTGGCCCAAGCCACTCAGCCTGTCTAGCAGTTGTTTCCTCCAGCAACCCTCAGACCACATCAGTCTCTCTGCTATTCAGCATAGATTTATGGGCACTCCAGCAAGTGGCTCCCAAGCTGCTTATCCTTCTCTTTGAGTATCCCAGCTTGATCCTGGCTGGCAGTCATGCGCTGTCATGCATACACACACTGTGCGTATGCTCTGGTCTCTCCAGCCACTGACACCACAGACAGATAGGCCCTGAGGTTCGGATGCCTGGTCCCATGCTAGTTGCCAGCACTCATGCACCCGTACGCACAGATGCGCAGCGATAGAGAATCCCTCACTCAGGAAAACAGATAGAAATGGCAATTAATGAGAAAACAGGATGGACTGTGTTAATCAGGCATAGAGCACATCTGGACCAAGATACTGCCCAGCCACCTGTTTATGTGTGACCAGTCCCTTTCATAATTTTACCCCTTTTCCCTATGCTTATTCCTTGCCAAACACTTTGACCTTTTTCCCCTGTGGTTCTTCCTAATGTGACACCTGGTTGCTGTAGGCCCTATTGCTGAGGTTCTCCTAGGACAAGCCTAACAGCAGCTGGGGCTGACATCTCTTATTGGGGATCTCCTCCTCATCACTGTGCCTCTGTGCTCCTTCCTGTATCATGATGAATCTTAAATCACATAAAGACACTTTTGAAACTTGAAAAATATAGGGTTTTGTCTATAATGATGGTTTGGCAAGCCCCGACTAACACACTTTATAATCCTATAATCATTTTACAGAACTCCTCATGGTGCCTGTCCCACCAAGCACTGTTTATCTATTTTTTGTTACAACTAACTCTTGGTAGGAGACGTGGAAACACCGGGGAAGTACCTGAAAATACTTTTTACCTTAAACCAGTGTAATACATTGAATTTCATACAGAAATACATGTGTATCTGCTAATCTCCTTCAATAATTAGCTGAAATGTTTTAGACTGTATTTCTCTTGTGTGTTACATGTTAGTATAAGCTATAGCACTGACTCGGTAACAAGTTCATAAGGGAGAAGAGTCAGAAAATCTTATTGAGTTGTCTTTGCAACTCAGAATTACGCTGTGGGGGTCTCCACTTCTTCTTATCTCCTGCAAAAATTTGAGATGATGGACTATCTCAGCTATGCTTTAGTAACAGAGGTAGCAAATATGCATATATTCCATTAAATTCATCATTTTCTTTCCACCAGAGTATAATTCAGGAGAATGAATGTCCTGTCCTAGTCAAATGAAATATCATTTACAAAGCTTCTTATGTATCCTATCTCAAGGGACAAGGCTGCTGCATTGATTAAGCTTTAGAATATTTAAGTACAAAGACAAATGCATTTCATGTATAATTTGCATTATCAAGACTCAGAGAAAATCCAGTCTTGCCTAGCTTAGGAATGCAGACTAATTTTAAAATTTTCATTTAATTATGTGATTATTCCAAAATAGAGAAGAAAATTTAAAAAGTTAAAAACATTTATATAAATTCATATAAAACCAAAAGAGGCTATTGGTGTCTTATTCTTATACTTTAGACAATCCATGTATGTTCACAGATTTTACACTATAATGTACCAGAAAGTATTTAAGGCAGTAGCACTGCACAATATAGGTGATACGTAAACCAGAGAATGTAATTCTGACGCCACTGACACCTGCAGGGAAACTGCCAGGTCCAGAAGAGCTGAGGCTCCACCCAGATCATTCGAGAGTGACAGAATCTCTTTATCATGGCACTTTGCAAAGTAACCTATGAAAGTCATCACCACACTGCCATGTCCCTGGCTGCCTTTTTTTTGTAACCATTCCCATTTTTTGAAGACTACCAGAAGGTAACAGAGAGGACACAAAGCACCAAAGCATTTATTGAAATCTCTCTTTAGCGTCCCCTGGAACTCTCTAGGCTTTTCAACAAGGCAGTGACATTCCAACCACAGCACATTTCAGAGAAAGCATGGACCCTTCTATGACATGTCACCATTCCTATGGGCCCTATACATGTCAGAAAGCTACTTACAGAGAAGCAGCCAGTTAGAGAGTCCTGCCCAGCTGTCTCCACCAGTCATCCTTACTGCTTCTCAAAGCTTCCCCAAGCCAGCCTCAAATCTGACTTCCCCTCATTTTACAGAGATACAGGGTCATTTATTTAAAAGCCTGGACTAGGCTACATGATTGCATTAAATCAGTGCTGCCCAGATGCCATCCATCCTGTTTCCTTCAGGAAAAAGAAAATGTTAAAAAATAAGTCTCATCAGCATTGTGTAGCCTCAGGGAAGTATCTCCTATAGATTCTCATTGAATTTGTTTTCTCTCTAGTTACTATGAAGAAAAAAATTCTCTAATATATTTTTGAGCAAAAAAAAGAGACTTCATATTTCAAGAGGTATACACAGCATGTGATTATGTTTCTATTTAATTAAGATTATTTTTCATTAGAGAAAGGATAAAGCATAAAGTATCACGATAATTAAGAAAATAAGTGCATCAAACTCATACATGCTAGCCCCAAAGCAACCTTAATGAATCTCAACAATTTTTTGACAACCTTAGTGCTACTGGACTAATAACACCTTGTTTAATCTGTGCTTCTGGAAATCAGTGGAGCAGTGGCAATTTCCACTAGCTGCAAACACAGTGCAGTGTGTTTCACGTTACTGCTTTCCATTTCTTAACTGGTGCCAAAACATTTCTATCAAGAATTTCTGAAATGGTTTCAGATAATTACTGCCATTCACAAATGGTTTTAGATAAAACTAATGGGAAGCCAATGTGACAGCCATTTCTTGCTAATGTTAAAAGAGAAAAAAAAAACTTTTCCTTCAAGTCTGTCTTTTAGGAAAATATTATTGATTTCTATAAATTGCTTTCTAGATGGAATGCTGATCAAGTTGTATTATTTATTCTATCTCATTTTTGCTTGGGCAATTTTGAGTTCAATTTTCCTTGATTTTCTTAATCATCACAACAACTCTTCCTGAACACTCATTTTGGTTTTTTAAATTTTTTTAATGGTGGCACACTTGTGTCATGATCATCAGGTTGACAAAATGGGCCAAAATGTGGCACTTTATCAAAGACACATTCCATGTCCTGGCAATCCCAGTGAATGAGAAAAATTTCAGCTGACCTGATGTTTGCTCATGTATAAGGAAATGTTTCTAAGGCAGAACATCAACGAAGTGAATTGGAGAAGATGCTGACAATCACATATTACACTATACAACTTCATACAGAAGGCACCCCTGGCTCCATCATCAGCAAGTTGATAAAATTAATGAAACAGAAGGCGGAGCTCTGGACATATGTGCATCCTAAAAACTTTACAGTGGAATAAGTTGCATGAAATGGTAGTCATTAGTAAGTAAAACTTTTCAAAGAAATTCTTAGATGTAAAAAAGTTTGGACATGCGTATCAAGTAAATACTGCCTATACCTATATGAACAAATGAAATTCTGACAAGGCTATTTCTAAACACAGGAACCCAGTCATCTAAGTTGCTAAAATGGTTCCTGACATTGTTCTGGCCTAAACTTTCCCAAACAATGCATAAACCTGTTTAGAGAATTACCAAATTGTGGACACTTTTTATTGTGGATATGCCTTGCCTATGAGTACCCCCTTTTGGATAGTCTTTTGGGGTGAACATGGGCCATTATATGTCAGTTCATCTCAAGAAATGGCCACTGGCATATTTCATTTGATAATACAGTCACACACACTATAATTCCTATTTTTTTCTTTTTTTTCATACTCGATTCATAAGGTAGCAATCAAATGATCAGCCTGCGTGTCTGTTACAACCTACAGATTTCAGCCAAATTAAGTATCTAAGTGAAAAGTTAATTCCTCCAAGTTTAAAGAAAACAGACAAATTTGTAGAGAAGTAGGACCTAGAAGTGCCCCCTTTTATGGAAAGATCACTATACAAGTTTACCCATCACTGACAATGGGGAATCTGCATAACAGACCAACTTTGAAAAACACACTCATGCAAAATTTGGCTTCTTTTGCCTTTCTGCCTACTGAAATATTCATTGGTTATTTGTTCCACTATCCTTGAAAAAAGTAGATTTAGGCTCTCTAATGTTTCATTTCCCATTTCATTCTCTCTATTTTTACCACCTCCAGGCATTTCCATCTCTCATGCTGTTTGGGATTATTTCCAAATCAAGACATTCTTTGAGATTCTAAGGAAATGGCATTTTAGGGAGCTATAGGCTAATAACTAAGCTGTTGTGTAGACAGTCCTGTGGTAATTTAAGGGAAACTCTGACAATGATTGAGTTGTGATTTGTACTTAAGATGAATGGCACTGATAGTACCTGTGCTGTTCCAAACAAATCTCACTGTCTGGGCCTCTGCCTGAGTTCACAAATTATTCTTTATGGATTTTCTCTCACAGGAAAGAATCATAGAAATTTTCAGATTGGAAAGAACTTTAAAGTTCATCTAGTTCCAACCACCCTGGGCAGTGTCACCTTCCACAAGACCAAGTTGCTCAAAGCCCCATCCATACTCAAGATCTAAAACTGATGTAACAATCACATAAAGCATGGAAAAAATATTTTTAAAAGATAGCAAGTGGGAATTACTTCATTTTGCTGTCCCAACTTTACCTGTGTTCATTCTCCGAGAAATTTATTTCATCTATTCTTAGAGACCTTCAACAGCAGAGATGGTACAACCTGCTCTTCCTCTACCAACTGTGCTGCATAACTTCTGAAATGCTTTCTAAAGTGAACATCCACATAGCACTGCATATGCTGGAGAGTCTTACTATTTCTGTCTTTCAATTATTAGCTCAACAGAACTGAGTTACTTGTTTTACTGAATGTATTCTCTCTGTTGGGGAAAAAAAAGTAGCCTTAAAAGTTAATAATAATGGGACAGCTATTATATTGTTGTAAGTCCTGAGTAACTCCTGTAAGTTTGCAATCATAGAATAACAAAATATTTAAGGTTGGAAAAGACCTTTAAGATGATCAAGTCCAACTGTCAACCTAGCACCACCGCCACGTTAACCATTATATCATGTCCTCAAGTGCCATATCCCCACATTTTTTGAACACCTCCAGTAATGATGACTCCACCACTTCCCTTCTCAGTCTGTTCCAATGATGTGCACCCCCCCCATGAAGAAATTTCCCCTAACATCCAATCTAAACCTCCCCTGCTACATCTTGAGGCCATTTCCTCTTGTCCTGTCACTTGTTACTTTAGAGCAGAAACTAACTCCCACCTCACTGCAACCTCCTTTCAGGTATTTCCAGAAACTTATAAGGCCTCTTCTGAGCCTCCTTTTCTCCAAGCTAAATAACCCCAGCTCCCTCAGCCACTTGTTATCAGACTTGTGCTCCAGACCCTTTACCAGCTTTACTGCCCTTCTCTGGACTTGCTCCAGCACCTCAATGTCTTTCTTGTTGTGAGGTGGTAGAACTGATACAATGACTTGCAGAAGTACAAATGAGAAAAAAATGTGGCCTGAAGCTCTAGAATGTCAGATTTCTCTGTATGCAACTATTTGAACCCATGTTGAAAAAGCATGTCAAAAAGTTATAATTGATATCAAAGTGCTGTTTTTCACCTAATTTGCCTCACTTTAGCTATTTACTATGAATGCCTTATCTCTGGGTCCTTATATTTTGAAAAAAGAAATGTAGATAAAAAGCTGCACAGCACTCACATTTTGGAGAAAAAATACATTTAACCTGCATTTGCTGTAGCCTCTGTGGGACACTGAGACACTTGTCCAAACCCAACAGGCATATTGAGCTTCAATGATTCATAGGATTTAAATTACTTGCTCTGGGGGAAATCAAATGTGCAGGAGACCCCACAGGGTCCCACCATCTAATTAAAGGGAGCTTTCTTCTTGATCATCTTCATGTAAATATGTAATAAGCCATCAGACTAGAATCATTCTGTTTACACATCATCTGCCAGTCAGGAAGATCAATGATGAGAGCAAGCACTTTATATTTATCTGCTGAATATGTTGCAGATCATCTAACAGATTTCTTTATGAAGACTTGGATCTCCATATGCAGGCTGAGAAGCCTGGAGCAATTCTGAATTCTCTTAAGATACCATTTTGAACAGGGAGATAGATGCTCAAGTTAAAATGCTCTAGGAAGATTAATTTTCGGACATAAGCTGTTTTATTCTGTAGAATTCTTTTTGTTGTAGTCCTGCTTCTTTCCAGAATCAGATAACATAAAAAGTACTGCTTTATGCACAACGATACATGTGATAAAGACTTTATCTTTAGCACTATATTTTAAACATGATGCTATTAGCACCAGCCACTGAACTAAATGAAAGCAGACTACTCTCCAGCCAAATGAGATAAAGCAAATGATTTTACAGTGTCAGGGCAGTAGGGATCTGTTCTCAAACAGTGCTGCAGTGAAAAAAAATTACACTGATTCCATAAGTCAGCAGAACTGTATGTGTTAGCATATTTGCCTGTGTTTGAAAATTGTGGCTTTAAACTCTTTATAAAATAATGTGATGGTTTTGGCCAAATTTAGGAGAAACAGCTGAGAGGAACATCTCCTACAATGGAGATGCCACCCCTCCTTATCAGGTTCGGGGAAAAAAAGAAAATTCTCCTCAGAGGAAGCTGAAAGAGAAAGTGAAACTATTTATTTAACAAACAGACAGGTTAAGAGTAATAACAAAACCTCCCACTGAGGGGAGAGAACCTGAAAGATTTGAAAGTCCTTCTGTGGGTGTGGCTTCCCCTTCTCTCCCATGAAGCTGGAATTGGAGCTGGCCGGGCATGGGCACAGGGGACCCCAAAGACGGTGGAGCTCAGTGGGTCTCTGATGCTCCTGGTATTTTTGGCGACAGGATTCTGTAAAACAGCAAGCTGGTCTTCTTCCAAGATTATAGCAGGATGGCATTCCTCAAACTGCTGGCATGCCTTCCCTTCTCAGTAGTAGTTCTCTCAGTAGTCCTCCCTGGGCTCTTCTCCTCTCTCTTATGTGTTACCTCCCCGAGGGTCAGCTGGTCTCTGACCCTTAGTGGAAACACCTGGTTCGACACAGCTGTAACTCATCAAGGTCAAGTCTGCCTTGTGTCCAGTATAGTTCTTTCAAGCATAACTTAAGGTATGCACAGTTTAAAAGCACAGAAAAGCACAGGAGTCATGGCTAAGTAGGGGCTGAATAATGTGAGATATAGCACAAATCACCCCATGACAAATAAATAAAATGTTTTTGTGGTAAGTCAGGAAGAAAATAGATCTAATGTAGAATTTTATAAATTTCTTGTTCTTAAATAATTTCTTATTTTGGGGGAATTGTTGTACACAGAGCTACCAACAGCTAATATTCATTTGCTTTTTATTGCTTCTCCAACTGCATTCTTATTTCAGTTTATTAGTTAAATTTTATTTCTGATTTTATAACCATCATCAGACTTCAAGCTGGTTTTTGATACTCTTCCCTGCTTTTTATATTCTCCTTTTGTATGACAGGAGTTTCTCTCTTTTCTGTAAGAGCCAGAATTTTCTCAAAGGCATAGAAAACCAACAAGTGAGGCCCCTTTTTGAAGTAACTACAAAGGATTATATGAAGTATGAATGATACTAATTAGATCCTGTAACCTTAAAACAGTTTGAAAATCCTTGAATTTCTAAAGGCAAAATAATCTCCTTTCTTCCTAGTCTGACTTTTAACCTTCAGTGATTAGTCTTTATTCTCTGTCTGTACCAAAGAAATAAATTCAAACAAATAAACACAGTATTTAGCATTTTTATTGGGGAGAACTGCCAGTTCTTTGATGTACTCTATTGTTAAAGTTTTTGCTTTGGTATTAGAAGATGTGATTCTTACACCAAACCTCTACTCCTGCTCTCTGTATCTTCCTTTGTTTTAGCAGAGAGGCTCAGCTAAAACACAAAATTGTTTCATTAGTGAATAAATTTCTTTAAAGGGTATGAGGACCTACATGAATATCATCAGTAAAACAGAAGGTACACTTACACATTTTTTTCTTACAAAACCAAAAGAGTGTTTGTTCTTATCTTCCTCTGGAAAATGGAATTCTCTAATGTACAGTAGACAGACCAGACTGTATAAACAAAATTTTCCCTTTAAACACCCATGCATTTGAAAAGAAGCTCAGACCAAGAGATCAAAAGGAAAGGAAATGGTACAAATTGAAAAAGGGGAAATTTACGTTAGATATTCGGAAAAAAGTCTTTACTGTGAGGGTGGTGAGACACAGGATTACGTTGCCCAGGGAGGTTGTAGGTGTCCCATCCCTGGCAGTGTTTACAGCCAGGTTGGACTAGGCCTTGAGCAACCTGGTCTAGTGGGAGGTGTCCCTGCCCACGGCGGGGGAAGTTGAGACTAGATCATCTTTAAAGTCCATTCCAACCCCCTGACATCCTCTGATTCCATGAACTATGTAGAATTAATACTTACATTAAAAATAATGGCACATATCTTCAGTCAATTCTTTGTAGCAGTCAGCCTGAAGCAATGAGTCTTGCTGTCTTTTTGGTGCCTTTCTATCTATCTTTAGAGACTGATCCAATTTACAGGATCAGTCCAGTGACAGGTATCTAAGGGGAAAAATGCACAGTTAGGACATTCAGGAAATATTACCCAAAAATAAGAAATATGATACGATAATTTAAAAAATTCTACATAAGATCTGTTATCTTCCTGACCTATCCCAAAAGCTTTTTCTTTCTTTTCTAAATAGCTTAGAGCCACAATTTTCAAACACAGGCAAATATAATTTTTTTTTCCCCTGAATCTCCTTATTGTTCATTTTTCCCCTTAGGTGCCTATCCATTCAACTGGATCAGGCTCAGAAGGTAGATGGGAAGGCACCACGACCCATTGCTTCATGCTGACTGCTGCCAAGAATTGATTGAATATAATTACTTTTCTCCTTCAAGTTAGATTGCTGACTTATTCCTAACATTTTGCTCACTTCATACCACTTCAGAACAATCTGTAGCACCCAAATGTGTGAGCTCAAATACCTTCCAAAATGTGTTTCTATTCCAAGCTGCAGTCAGAAGTGGATGAACAGCAAAAGAAAGAGCAGCGTTACCACAGCATTTCTCACGCCATATCTGTGCAGATAAGACCTGCTGGAAAGACGTACAGCCTTCATACAGTATCACACAGGATTATTTTTTGCAACTCAAAATATGACTGAGTGAATCTGCTAAATAAATATAATGTAAATCATATTCTTGATTTCAATGTTAAGGATGTTCTTGGTAGCTCTCTGAATTTCTGATGCAGAGTCATTAATTTTCTGATTCTCTTAATTCTAGTGTCACTCTCAACTGTGGCTTCATTAGTGGCTTCTTATGCTGTGACGTGTTGAGTGAAACTTAACTCTCTCTTAGCTCACCTCTTTAGATCTGGGATCTTCTGTATTACATATCTGGTTGACTGGGTCAAAGTGTCATCATTTTGCCTTTGGTATTCCAGTTCTCATTTGCTGGTCTGAAGGAGTCTTCTGAAATCCCTGTTTTCCTAGCAGCCTCCTTGTGCACAAATAGTACTGGAGGAAGTTTTACTTCTTCAGATGATTCCATAGATCACTGACTTGTGCTGAGTCCTATAAACTTCTGATTAACCTGAGTTTCATTTTACCGTCGGCTTTTCTGATGCTTCCATATTGAATCTGGTCTTTTCTGCTACAGATTTGATCCAAGCAAGCCTGATGTTACAACAGAAGCCCCCCAAAGGGCAATATTTAAGAACAGTATGGATTTATGTGAAAGAACTTTTCATTAATTCTCTTGAATAACTTATGCAAGCTAGCAAAAATCAGAACAAATATTTCTGGTTTACTTAAAATTTCTTCTAGATATAGTTATCAAGATACACCATCATAATTTCTAAATCATGCTCACAAGCCACACATTTCATCTCTTTGTACCTGTGCTAGTAATGCCAAAAGGGTCATTGGATCATTCATCCATTTCATGTTCATGATGAAGGTGAACGTGATGAGGGGAAAGAAAAAGGGACCCTGCTTAAGACACAGAGCATAAATTCAGCTTAGTAAAAATTCACTGGAAGATAGGTATTTGCCTACATTTCCTGAACTGTAACATAGATTCAAGGCCTAACTGGAGCCAGTGAGAAGTGCTATAAAAACAGCATGTCCTGAAAAAACCTCGAAATGGAGTTCAATAAATCAGAATGTTGAAAACAAAACCATTAAAGCAATTGAAAGATGTCATTAAACCATAAAACAATTGACACTAGGCTTAGAACATCTTATTATGCATGATCGTTTCCCAAATAACAAAACTAATTTTACACATCATGCTACTGCATTTAAGTCAGTTACTGACTGGTAGATATGAGGAACTGATTTAATGTGCACATATTATTTCACAGCTGTTTATTTAAGGGTTTCTTTTATCTTGCTACCAGCTACTGTCAGACAGAATATTGGCTGTGGGTCAGCTCCATTAGGCCAGTTTTTATGGGCCTAATTTAACAAAAATTAATTTATAAATGCATTGTATTTTTATTTACAGGAACTTAGATTAAATATTTATTTTCAAATTTTACAATAACTTTGCCATGGAGGAAAATGAACAGTAATGATTAATGGCACAGAGCATGAAACTTTTAATTGACATCTCCAGTCTAACTGATTACTATTTTTTCATTGAACTTCAGAGCTCTGTGAGTACAAAAAATCAACTTTGAGCTCACCCAATTTGTTGCAGATATGGAAGATATATGTCTATAGAGAACTTGGTGGAATCGTATCTCCTTGTGTAGACACTCTTCAAGGACAGAGGACAGTCCCTGACCCAGACAGAAATATACACTACAGATGCAGGAAAAAATATGACTGCAAGCTATTTAGTATTATTATTTAATTTAAAGTCCTGCCAACAGACTGCTAATCTTTCTTGAAAAAATTTGTCCAGTGCTCATATTACTAGAGGCGATTAATTATACACTGTACGAGCTGCCTCTATAAAACACTGTTACAGACTTTCTCTATTCAGATAGCTTCCAGATCCCTCCTACATGTCAAAAGCATGAATGAAAGGACATCAATTACACAGCTGTCACAGATATGGGAATAAATGACTCTTTGCCCTGTGCTGATGTCCCAACCAGGGGGACAGACAAACTCAATGGCACGTTGGGACCACCAACCTGGTTCCAGTTTATCATGGTCATTTCCAGGTCTTGAGGACAGGCTTGCCTCCCAGTGCAGCTATACCTGTGCAGCTTTGGGAGTCTGTAAGACAGGATGTCATTGTTTGTTCACACAGACCTATAAACCAGCTGAAGTCTGAGATTACTGGTCCAGATTATAGGGTCCAACTTTATAGGCTCTGAGAGGTCCCTCGATCACCTGCATGTTTGAAAGCCATTTTCCCCAAAGATTGTACTATAGGATCCTGAGTTTCTGTAACAGTTACGAGAAAATCTGACTAAGGCTGTGATTCAGAAGAGTCCTTGTCTGTATATATTTTCCTGTCTGAGGAGAAGGATAATGTAAGTTTCTTTTCTATACAAGGTAGAATTTTGCTTGGTATGTGCCAAAAGGTAAGTATAATTATTTGATCTAATTTTCAGACTACCTTGAAAGTTCTGTTATTATGTATTAATTACAGCATTTAAATGAAAGTTGATATTGAACAACAAAAGTTTTATATAATTTAGTTACATTGGCCTTGTAATTTTATTCATGGTTTGAATCATTTTCAGCATATGACTAGCTTTATCATTTTAATTGCAGGGAACAAACTGCTGCAGTAGACCAGGAGTTGGCACAGCTAGAGCATTGTCTAATGTTTTGGCCAACAATGCATGCATATTAGTAAAACTGAGCTCTGAGAATTATCCCTCTCTCTTAAATAAGTGTTTATGTATATTTGGATATATAAATACAAACATATAAACATATAAATGTATATATGTACACTTACATATGCATAAACCACCTATACGTATAGTTTTAAATATATATATATATATATAAATATATATAAGTATGATGCTTTCAAAAAATAAACAATCTTAAATACACTGAGGACATTTCATATTTGAAAATGTCATTTGGAAAACTACCAGTAAACATCCAGATGCCTCCTTCAATAATAATTTGGATATTAGTGGCAATGTCTGGCAAGATTACAAGCTTCAGAGATACTGTAGTTTTAGTGGAAAAAATAAGACACATCAAGCAACTTTGTCCTTGCATAATCTACTTGTTTGTCTCTTTAATTTAAAGTCTGGCTGTTGCATTCTAGCTAAGTCATAAAAATGTAAATAAATTCAAACTTAACCTTTGTTGAATTTAGAGATTTTGGATCTTTCTACTTGCCTGGTAAATACTTTCTGTCATAAGAATTCAAATTGTGAAAAAGCTTAGTTAAAATTTAAACAATTAAAAAAATAAAATAATTAAATTTTAGAAAGGTTTGTGTTTGCAGTGTGTATAGAGGATAAAAACCCTATGAGACCTCTTACGTCAGATGGAATATTTGAGAAGTAGGAAAGAGTCTCAAATCCTCACTGCAGGTGAGACGGGTGCTTCTAGGTGAGGGTATGCAGGAAACAGCAATGAGAGCAGCCATGCCTTTGTCAAAGCATCTTTCTCACCTCTCACACGGGAGAAGGGCAGGGAGATTGACAGGACCTTCAGCTCCCCTTCCTACTCCCTCACTAGCACCCACTGCTGCAGCAGGAGCATGTTTGCATCAAGCACTCTGCTGGCTCATAGGGGATGCGGATGGGCCTGCCACTGCCAAAAAGTACTCTGCCAAAGTCTGCTGTGGGGGACACAGAGAGAAAGGGTGTGTACAGTAGGGGGAACCAGCATGCAAAATCTGCGCCACCACATCATCCCTAGGGCATACTGCAGAAGAGCTTAGCTGTAACAGCTCATGAGTTTGCTCAGGGAGGACACAAAAGTTATTTAGACCTATGGCACTTCTCATTTGGCAAACTGCAACACTCAGGGAGAACTTCAGTCTTTTACAGTCTGTGCCAAGATACTCAATAACTCTTAGGCAGCACTGTGTAAATGCTCTGCAATATAAAAGAAAAAACAAAGAGGGCAGTTAAAAAAAATGGGATTGAAAAGAAACCACATGGACAATATTGTAATTTTTATTTCAGATTCTTGATTCTTTCAACAATAAACTTAGCAAAATTAGTGTCCTCTTGAAAAGCAGTAACTATGCTTAGTAGGAATGGTGCTTTGCTTTAAACTTGTAGTGATGGGCTGTTTCAACCCCCACTGAGGTAGAGTAACTAAGGTTCTTATTAACAGATACACTTAAGAAAACATATAAGGAAAAGAAAGTAACAGGAAGAAACAATAAGAATGGGGGAAGCCACAAATAAAAGATTTGATAGATTAATACATATTCAGGTTCAGGTAGGAAAGTCCAGGTACCTCCCCAGGGAGGGGAGTTTTATACTGTCTGATGTGACGCTCTCGATCATGCAGAGTCTTTTGCTGAAGGGCCAGAGACATGATTCTGGGGGCACTTTGAGGGTCTTTGATGGTTTATAACCCTTTCTAAGATATAACAGCTGTTTCTCAAGCCTGTGTAATTAAGCCAGTTATGCCTTATGAGAAGAGATGAAAACCCTCAGGCCCACGTGTAAATGTCCCAATACCTCTTGGGGGAAGAGGGAGAGGGGGTGGGCCTTAACAGAAGGGAGGACATTGGGTCCTGGTTTGAGACAAATTAAAGGAAACGCTCTGGAAGGAATGTCTCCTCCAAAGAAGGCAGGTTACAGCCACCCCTCCCCCACCAGGTTTGGGAAGAAATTCCTTGGAGGAAAGTGAAAAAAAGTTATTTATTTAACAAGCAGAGTGCACACGGGCATGAAAAAACGAATAATGCTAAATAATAAAACCCCTCGCTGTGGAAAGAACCTGGTAAAATTCAAAGTCCTCTGTAGGCATTGCTCTGCTTTCTGTCCAGAGCTGGGGTTTGGTGTGGCCCCTCCGGGCCATGGTGTAGGTCCTCCCAGTATGTTCTGGTGTTGCTGAACAGTCCAGAAGAGAAGAAGAAGAAACCAAATTCCCAGGACTTCATGCTTTAGCTAACAAACAAGAAGCTAGCTAAAAAAACAAGACAATACCACTCTCTTCCCGGCTGCAGAGAGACCGAGAGCTGGGGAAACAAACCCAGGAAGATGCTTTCTTTGGCTCCGCAACAGCAGAACGCAGGGGAGTATGTGTCCTTGAGCACAAACTGCTTTGAAAAGTTCTCCTGGCCTCTCTCCCCCCTCTCCTGAGAAACAGCTTAAAGACACAGAAAGAGACAGGATTCACATCTGGCATAGAGCAGACAATAGGGAATACAGTATCATACAGTCACCCCAGGACATTCCACCCCGTATTCCATATCGTTGGCTTAATGCCCAAAGTAAAATTTCTAACTCTACATGTTAGCGTTTGGAAAACATATAACCACGCAAGGCAATTATATGCAGGTGCTTTATTAGAACGCGCGGGGGCACAGGGGCAGTAAGGACCCAAATCTTGTGCCCGCTTGGTACAGAAATTTTCGTGATTCTTATACCTTTACCTTATGCATATTCATGTTTCATGTTAATTAACACACTCCCCCTAGTTACCAAGTTCCCTGATCTTAGCTACTAACACAAGGTCAAACCCATTCCTCCATCCTTGATTTACCACCCGGACCTAAGTTACACTCGATTCGCTTAAGACAATAATGTGGCTCTACCTATAGTCAGCTAACATTCCGTTCTCAAGGCTGTACTGTTCCTAACCACCACCACCACCCCTCGGATACCTGTTTGCAGTTCTAAAAATCACTTAAAATCATTTTAACTCTATACTATCATACACACACAGGTTTATACATACATATATATGCATGATAAAAAGCATTATCCCACCTCACAGGATCTGCTTTTTCCAGCCTTTTCCCTTACCTGGCTCAAAAACCTGCCTGTTGCTAAACAAAGATTGGTTGTACTGGTCATCCTCCAGTGATTGATGCACACAGCCTCTGCACCTGGACTGTTCTTAGGGAGATCAAAGCTTTTGCCACCACGCATCCAAAACTCTCTTCTTTGGCTGGGGGTTGCAAACCTGGCCTCAGCAAAGCACCTGCTGCTTTTGTCAACGGCCAATTGTTTGAATCATTAACCATTAAGATTTCAGTCTCTCACATGGGCCAGCCTGCAAAGTCTCGATTCTGAACCCAAAGATGTTCAGGGAGTTGAAGAAACACAGCCCCAAGAGTGGATTATGGATTGTTAGCTGCTGATGTTAAAAATCATCTTGTTAGTGTTTGAGATTTTTTAAGAAACTGTTAAATGGCAATTTTTAAATCAAAATACGTCCACTAAGAAATTCACCTGCATATTTAGTACACCTTGTTGATGGTTTTGGTTTTCTGCACTGAAACTTGCAGATGAATGTGGAACTGTTTCTTATGCAATCAAAAGTCATAGTTCTACAGAAACTTGAACAGTTGTTGAAGTTCCCAAAGGCAAGAACTATCAGTGACATCAGAAGGAATACTGAAAGGGTAAAAGTTATACAGTGTGGATATGAGAATGTTTGCTGCTCTGGGAAAAAAAGTACGTCATAGATTTGGGAATCTCACAACTGACCTAATACATGAACCTCAAAAGCAATTTCAAACCAACATTTTTTGACACTTGTGTTCCAAAAGTCACATTTAGAAGGAAAAAAAAAATTAAAATATATGATTGCCACAGATTCTGTAACTCTTAAGGATTTCTACCTACTGATAGATGTTCAGCCCTTCTAAAAATCAAAAAATAAGTGATCCCTCCTGAGTGTAAACTTTTTTTATGAATTAATTTTGAAACAATGCACAACCTCCTCTGAGTTATCAAAAGTCAGCTAAAGGAATCCACTGCCCTTTATCTCAGCCTTTCTTTCCTCTCATTCTAATGCTTTGATAAATCAGACTCATTTAGAGACTAGAGAGGAAAGTGGAATTCACAAGGATGTCTCTGTATTTACAGTCCCACATCTTCACGCCCTGGCAGCTCAATGCCATTCTTCAGAAATAAGACAGCAAAGAACAGATTGATTTTCTTTTTTTAATTGCATCCCTGCCAAGACCCTATTGGCAGGAAAACAGAGGTATGGACTCAAGGTTTTTTTAGATGCACTGACACAAGCTTATTTGTCAAAGATCAAATCTCCAGTGAACAGCTTGCCGCAGCTTTTATTTCCAAGACTTTGATAATAACATCAAATTGATGTTGCATTGGTGTGCACTGAGACAGCAAAGAAAATTGCAAAGATATTTGGAAAAGTACAGAAAAGGACAGGAAGAGAAGAGGGAAGAAAACTGATGTTTTTAAACAGCTTAAAGACAAATGTGTAATACTTTTCAAGATATAGTGCTGAGCAATGTGCTTTATCAGGCATAATGCAGAAAAACTAATTTGAGAACAGCTATACTCTTGATTTGTTTCTTCTAAAAGTTTAACTTTCTCTCTGCAGAATGCCATTTCAAGACATTAATGAAAGGCTTGACACAGGAATATGGTTAAAAAAATAACATATTTGCCTGGATTTCAAGCAAGATGTTGTCATCTATACAAAGGCAAAAAAATCTGTCAGCAAGAGTTGTTTTGGCGGGGATGAATGACTAAGGCCTGTAATTCCTGACAATGTTTTCAATCAGAGGGGAACATTTTTAAGCTTCTTAAGTATGATTCTGATAGCTAGAGCATCTTGCCAGTCTTGAGAGCACTAGAAAGCCAAATGCCATGTCCCCTAGCTGCTAGCATTTATGAAATATGCACTTCCTTTCAAGTATATTTTATGTCTCTCTTCTCTCTTGCATCTCCTGCCCTTTTAGAAAACAGGGACGACTACCAAGGAAAACTGAAACTCTCCTCCCTGCACTTTCAGAAGTATGTTATAACCATTAGGCCATATTTCTAGACCACTAGACTTCCCTCTCATCTACACTGAAATTGTGCTGTTGCTAGTTAAGGATACTAATCTCAATGAGTCAGACAAAAGCAAGCCTGGAAAAACATCATTACTGTTCCCAGCTTTCACTGAAGACTACTACTGCAATTATGAATCTCTAGCTCTAGTATTGTATTCAGTATCTTTGACAGGTTTCTATACCTCACTAATCCACATAGCACTTAACAGTGAGCAAGAGAGGAGCAGAGCGACTGTAGCCCAGATGTGAAGAGGCAAAGACAATAAGGAATCTCATACCTTATCCCTTTTTTCTGCCTACTCTACATTTCTCCTTTTGTCCAGCTTTCATTCTTCAAGTGCCCCTTGATACACAGCGTGTACAAGAAAATGCTTATTTTAGAATCTGTAAGTTAAGATAACAATAATATGCCCATCTCTTAGCTAAGGGACTCTGTTTCTTTGATAGAAATATTTTTACTTCAAAACTAAAATTTCTCACTGTATTGGGTTTGCATGGTGTAGACGTTTTGTTCACATTTCTTACCTTCTGTAAGATTAGAATTAGGAGGAATGCAAAGCAGGCTTCAAACTTCAAAGAATATAAAGAAGTTTATTACTAAAAGAATTAAAAGTAAAAAGAAATAATAAGGAATTAAAGTAAAACTCCCTTTTTTTCCTCCAGCACCTCCCCATTTTTACCCAACTCACACAAAGGATAACAAACTATGATTTTGGTCACTATTATAGTTCTTAAAGTCTCTCTACTATTTAAGGAAAAAAGGTTTTCTTTTGCTTCACATGGTTTCCAAACTGCTCAAAGGGCAACAGATCCGCCCAGAAATTCTGCTGCCACGAAAAATATCTCTCCCATGAATCTTGAAGTCCTCCCACAACTGCCAGCATGGGGTGTATTTTTTAAGGACAGGCAAATTCCAGCTTAAAAGCAACTGCTCTCTTCTTCACAAAATCTCTAAAACTCTCTTATTGCTCCGAGGTGACCTGGCATGGTCACGTTTCTTTTCCCACAGGCTGCACACAAAATTCTCATCCCCCCATGTCTTTAAGTGGATTAAAGACAAAATGACAGTTTGTGATATTACAGTTTTTACCATGGCCTGCAAGAAGTATTTTTAAGCTTCGCGCTGGGTGCGACTCTGCCCTCTTTTCCTATTGCCATCTTCAGCTCTGTCTCCTGTGACTTACTTTCTCTTTCCCTCTGACCTTGAAGTCACCATGATTTTCTTTGGGCTTTATATTGGGATAAAACCCTCTTTTTCTTTATGGGACTGGCTCCTCAGCTTGACTCTAGCTATGCTGGTTGTAGAAAGCTCTATGGGCTCCTGCCGGGTCTGCGCAGGGCTGCGGGGGCAGGTGGAGGGAGGCTTTTCTCCAGTCCTTAGAAAAAAAGCCGCTCCGGGTGGTATTGACTATGCAGCAGCTTAATGGTTGTTTTGTTAACTGCCTGCGGCTCTGAAGGGGTTCTCCTGTCACTACCTGGGGCCGTGCTCGGGCACTGGGAAGGGGAGGCCCGGGGCCGCTCCAAGAGATGGAGGCTGGGGCCCATCCCACTGCCCCCACCGTGGGAGGCTCAAGCACAAAAGGAAAGTTCCCGTGTCTCCACGTGGTTTAAATATGTAAATTTTGAGAAGCGTTATTGGACTAAAAGACTGTCCATCAACTCAGGTTCAAACCACCACACATGGCCAGGTTTTGATACTGAGATGGGGAGGTTACAGGGATGGTTTCTCTGAGAAGCTGGTAGAAGCTTCCTCCATCTCCAATAGAGCCGATGCCTGCAGGCATGGACCTGGCATTGACCTGTTGCTGTCCAAGGCCAAGCCAAACAGTGATGATAGTAAAGCCTCTGGGATAACATATTTAAGAAGGAAGAAAAGTTATTGTGCAGATGCAGCTGCAGCCAGTGAAGAGATGAGTGAGAACATGTGAGCAGAACAACTCTGCAAGCTCCAAGGTCCATGCAGAAGGAGGGGGAGGAGGTGCTGCATGAGCCAGAGCTGGGATTACCCTGCAGCCCATGGTGAAGGCCTTGGTGAAGCAGCTGCAACCCTGCAGCCCATGGAGTGGTGCAGAGACCTATGTTCAGCCCACTCTGGAGCAGGGTATTAGATGCCTAAAAACTAGCTATGACCCCGTGAGAAACCTGGAGCAGGCTCTTGGCAGGACTTGCAGAACCATGAAGAGAGAAAACCATGCTGGAGCAGGTTTCCTGGCAGGAATTTTGTCTCCTCTGAGAACTAGCACTGGAGCTGCCTGTTCCTGAAGGACTGTACCTCATGGAAAGACACTCACAACAGAGCTGTTCCCGAAAAACTGTAGCCCCTGGGAAGGACTCACACTGGAGAAGTGGAGGCCTGTCTCCTGTGAGACGGGCCCCATGGTGAAGCAGGTAAAGGACTCCTCACCCTGAAAAGGAAGCAGAGGCAGAAACAACTTGTGATGAACTGACCATAACACCCACTCCCTGTCTCCATCCACCATGCAGTTGAAGGAGTTAGAGAACTGGGAATAAAGTTCAGCTGAAGAAAGAGGAAGATGTAGGGTGAAGGTGTTACTAAGATTTGTTTACTTCGTATTATCCTGGTCTGATTTTGACTGGTAATAAATTCAACTCATTTTCCCAAGCTAACTATGTTTTGCCCATGACAGTAATAGATGAGTGATCCCCCCCTGCCCTTATCCCAACCCATGAACCTTTTGTTACATTTTCTCTCCCCTGTCCAGCTGTGGTGGGGGGTTATAGAGTGGCTTTCGTGAGCACCCAGCATCCAGCCAGGGTCAACCCACCACGCCCACTAAGTGTATGCACTGTCCCAAGCAGGTGTGTAAACACAAGTGCACATGCACACAAACCACACTCTCATAACTGGTGACCCAGACCAGGCAGATGTATTTTCTCAGCCCTTTTCCTACACGAAGACCACTGAAGCAACAAGAGGGACAATCGAAGACAAATAAATATTCAGGAACTGACATCTGGCATCTTTCACATGCTTACATATGCAATTCAAACATGTGACAGTATTTCAGATATGATCCCTTCAACATATAAAAATAAATCAAAAGACAGATGAGTAGCTCACCTCAAATACTTCAAAAATCAATTAAAAAGAATCAAATTCAAGATAAATACTTTAAAAAAAAATTAAGAAGTGCCATTGGGAAGGGGTCTGTGTGACCTCAGGACTTTGAAAGATGCTTGTAATACACTTTTGTCCAAAAGAGTCAGTTGGTGGTGGTTTATTTTTTTTTTATTTTATTGTGACAGCTTAATGGGTCCTTGCCATTTTGTTTTATAACATTGCCATTAAAATTCGTGAAATTGTAGGCAGCATCTGCCAAATGTGACCCACATTTTTTTTACAATCTCTTT
This sequence comes from Dryoscopus gambensis, assembly GCA_013389985.1. Taxonomy (NCBI): domain Eukaryota; kingdom Metazoa; phylum Chordata; class Aves; order Passeriformes; family Malaconotidae; genus Dryoscopus; species Dryoscopus gambensis. Next base: position 4,371 of record WEIT01040388.1, on the reverse strand, counting down.
ACTAGAGTGTGCTACCAAGTTAAAACCACAGCATACCTGATCCACTTAAAAGAGGTCCTGCCTAACAAAGCTGACAGTTCATTGGTAGATCAGTAGTCCTGGGGTGGAAACATAATCCTCTATGAGTTTTCTGACTACTGAAAAAAGCTCTTCAGAAATATCAATGTATGCTTTAGTGTTTACCCACTTACATCGTTCTTTTTGTTCCGAAACCAGTGTTTTCTGATTTTCTAAAACATACGTCCTCTTTCTCAGCTTCAGTTAAATTACATTGCTACAGGAAAATTGTCAGATCATTCAAGTAGTGGAAGACTTATGCTGGATTGAAGATTAGGCTGTTCACTCAGTGAGCCTGTCATCACTGATACAAGCCTGAAAAGATGAGGTGCCCACATAGGGTTGAAACAATAAAGAGAATCAGATCTAAACATAAATATACCAAATAACTCAAATTGGCTAACTCTGACTAAATAAAGATTTTTATGTTACTCTGATTATTTATCTATTTTCATAGGCAATTAAGTAGAGAAATGCCAGTAAAGAGAAACAAGGACAAGAATATGGTTACCTAATGATTCAGAAAGTGAATTTACATTGCTTTTTATACAGTGAGAAGAAAATCAGCTTGTTTTACACACAAAACTAGATTTTTTAGAATGACAACTACACTCAGTATTTCAATTCTTGTTAAAAAAAGAAAAAAACTCCTTGCAAAAAAGGTAACTAAAATTATTCTTCCCATCTTTAGCCTAGATCTGATTTGGTGAAGTACCTGCATACTGTCCTAAAAGTTAATACCTGGAAATTACTTTATCTTCAAAATAAAATTAATGCTGAATTTTGCAGAGGACTGGAAGTAATTCTTTGCTCTATCTGTATACTTAGCTTTTCAGCATAAATAAAAAGTAAACCAAAACCGAGATGCAGTATCTCAAAAAACTGTATTGATTAGTTCAGATGAGGAAAGGTTTTAGTTTTGTCATATGCTTTAAAACATCTTGAGGAAGTCAGAGGACTGTTCTACAAGTAAGAGAACATAAAAGAGATTCAGAAACTTTTTTATGCAGAGAAATATTTTCTCACTCCATACTCAAGGGTTTGTAAACTTAGATTTGTAGAGATTTCATGAAGAGTCTCTTGAGACACATTCAGAGATATCTGAGTTAGACAGCCATGTAGATTCATATTTTCTCTTATTTCTAATAATTTAACATCTAGTTACAACAAATCATTACTTTATTTTGCAGAGAAGATCACTTCAGGATCTGTGTTTGTGAAAGTTGTTTCTTTTCATCTGGGCATGTTGCAGTATCATCTTTCTTCTTCAGATGACATTCAGCTAATAACAGTAATCTGTGATTGCAAAACAAATTTCAGGGGAAAAAGTTGACCTTGTCTGCAACTATTTTATCTGTTGGTCCAGAAAGCATGCTTGTTGCAAGCTGGGATTAATACACAAGAAAAGAACAAATAATTGGCATTTAAAGTTTTGTTTTCATCAAATTGATTCCCACAAATTATGAAAGTTCTATTTAATGAATTATTTTTTGATCCCTGTAAGGTTGTCTAGATATTTCTGAATGTGTGTCGGCTGTTGCTGCAGACTGTGGCGCCCAAATCACAGACATTAACCGACAGTCTCGTCTCCAACATCATTAGTAAAACTTTATTACTGTAGCTCTGCAGACCTCATCATTTGACAAAGGAAATTATAAGAGAACAGTTACATTTCGTATTGATTTTGATGAGAATTGGATCAGACCTTGACTGTCTGGTAGTTAAAGTCTCATTCTCATTACATACTTTGTACCAGGAGCTCAGTTATTTTCCTTCCTTTATTGACTTAAGAGGCTCTCATAGGCTGTTTAAATATAAGTCAGCAAATATGTCAAATAAAGTACTTTTCACAGTGAACCTTGGCTTTTTTTGGCAGACATCAGTCACCCTGATGTTTAATGTTCCATGCCCTTTTCATTTTAAGTTTAAAATTTTATGCTTTTTCAATAGTACATCACAACTGCATTAGGTACTGATTCAAAGTCAGCTGTGGTCACTAAGATGCTTTTCATTGACTCCATTAGAGTCTGAAATGGGTTCCTAATCTCAGGTTCTATGTCATCTTTTTTGTGAACAGGCTTTTGAGGTCCTATAAGAACTCTTAAGCATGAGTATGAGGTAAATGAATAAAAAAAAAGTAGATTGGGATGCACTGATACAAACTAGACAGAGAATTACATCTAAAGGTAAGCATTGTGGATTGCATCCTCCTGAATGCTGGAGAAAAAAAATCCACATTTACTTAGAAACACACTAATCTGTTTTTTTCCAGTTTTCAGAAGGCTTTTTTTTTTTTTCCCCGAAGTATACTATATCGTGGTTATAATTTATTTTGGAAAGGTCTTTAAACAGTTAAAAGGTCTAAATAGCATAATTATCAGAGTTGAAAGCATGTTTAATCACCTTTTGAAGAATTAAGTGTGCTTGGTGGATTTCCTTTAATTAGGCTTTCTAGATGACTCAGAAAATATAAATATTTTTGGAAAGTTTTCTTTATTATGTTCTGCAGCAGGTAAGTGAGGTCAGTAAATATTTCTAGAGCTATTACACAGGGAAACAAATTTGTGTTGATAATAAACCAGCTTATAATCTCTTTTATTAGAGTATATTCCATTCTCCACCAAGATGAACTTACCTCAAGGATCCTTCTTATTAACAGAAAACTCACAAAGATAATGAGAAATGGCATTTTGATGACATAACCTGGAGGAAATGAAAAAAAATCCAAATGTAGATCTGAAAGTGGAAATGGCAAGCTAAAAATCACTAGCTCATTATAAAAATAAATTTTAAAATAATTTTGGACTTTATGGACAATGCTTGTGTTAATCCATCAAAATGAGTATGAGCATCATTTTTTCAGCATCCAACCTATTTGGCCTGGTGAAATTTGATGACAGGAGGTCAAAGATACTGTTATATAAATATTTTGCACCAGCTATTTACTCAATAAGTGGCCAACACAAATTTTCATACTCTGATTTGTGAAAGATCTGTGACTACAACCAAAGTTATTTCTCTGATTCTTTGCCTTTTTTTTTTAATGTGACATATTTCATTTTTAGACTGACACATGCTTTATAATCCAGTGATATACTTAAAATGTATACCTATGACTCAGTTTTTGGATAAAAAATAACATGCAGCACTCAAGTGCATTCAGTAGGTACTAAAACTGAGCATTAAATGATAAATGCATCTATTTGAATAGAACCTATCCATAATAAAGAGGATCAGCTTCTTTAATTAGATTTAAAATATTTTGATGATAAAATATGACAGGCAAAGTATATATCTCAAGTATTTTAAGACCACTTAAAAGATCAATACAGTATGCACCATGATGGGACTAGCAATTAGGTGGAAATGATAAAAAAAAACAATTTTAAAGAACACTTAGATGATAATATAGAGTAAGGAATACTTTCTAGAAGATTATATACTAGATAAATAAATTGCTTTTTC
>WEIT01040387.1:378-10748 GCA_013389985.1 Dryoscopus gambensis | reverse complement strand
ATCCTTTCACATTTCAATGAATTTTTATCTACCGGGATGATTTTGGTGTTCAAAATTGCACAAGTGTCTTGGAAGTAGTTTGTTCAAAATTTGAACAAGCTCAGATTAATATTCCTATATTTGACTGATCTGGGAAGCAATATTACTATATGAAATAGAAAAATTGTGAAGCGTTAAACTTCCAGTGTAAGTACTGAAAACCTGATTTTAATGATTATTCTTAGATTTATCGATTTCAGAACATTATGTATGATATGAATGAACTAATACTCCAATTCCCATAAACTCAACTGAAATATTGTGTACCACATATATACACACAGAGCAAATATAAATAATTCATAGCAATTACTCAAGGAAGTCACAAGTTTAAAAACTAATCAAAGCAAGAGATGTAAAACTGGACATTCTGTCAGGAAAGTTGTTTGTACCTAGATGCAAAATACTTACCATTCCTTCAGAGTTCAAGAAGTTAAAAAAAATACATTTGTTTGCTCATTTGCACAATTACAGACAATCTTCAGCTCTTACTTCTTAGGGCATTAGTAGGCCAAGTCATCACACATGTTTTGGATTCTAGTCTGAATGCTGGAAGCAATTCTCCAGTGTAATGACTGGTGGTCTTACCACATTTGCTGCTACCAATGCAGAAAGTAGTGCAAACAGCAAATGGATACCTGGGCTAACACTGTTTTCATTAAACTTTTCTTCAGAAAGGAGAGAAAGATTTAGATCATTTAAGTTGGTGGAGGAACGTGAAAGAGTATGGGCTCAGGAGTCACTCACAAATATCATCACTGGTATCTTCTGTACCTTTCCCTCCGCAGCACATTATGAAAGGCACTCTTCGCTCAACTACTGCCCGACACTGTACACATTTCTTCATCAAGCTTGCACAATCTGAGGGGACAGAGAAATAAATCAACTCTGAATCCTGCTACTTCATTTTCCTTCTTTACCATCCATGAGTTTGTTTATTCACAGTACCTATACAGCAATGACTTAACAGTTGCTTACAATACAAAGAACTACTTGAGTTTATCTTCACAAAATTTTCTGCAAATCACACCTAAACAATGCTCCGTTTGGGATTCAAAGTAGATCTATTCTCTATCTCTTCTTAAGATATTTCAAGTGAACAGATTCCTCTTTCTCCAAATGGATGTCTAGTCCACAAGAATTACAAAAGGTAAAAGGTAATCACACATTTGAGACCAGAATTTCCAAGAATGTCCTGGCTATCTGCTTTTTTCTTTAGAACAAAGTGTCTCACTAACTGTCCCAATGCTTCAGGGACAAGGAGGTGCAGCTTTTTACCCTTAAGAGTAAACTAACATCTTTTGATATAATTCTCGAAAGGGGGCTGTAATTTTTCTACAAAAGGTAAGTTATCCTCTCATAAATGCTGAAAGGTTACTGTGAATCACAAGAGTGGGTCCTATAAAATACACGAACTTGAAGACTCTCTCTCATCCTGCTTGAACAAGATGTCCAGAAAAAAATCTGGAAAGAAATCATGTACAACTGTTAAACCTTTTGCTGTCGTCGTTACAGCTTAGACTTGGTAATGGTGCATTGCACTGCTGAAATCCTTCACCACAGTCATCAATCTTTTTGTTGTCTTCTTTCCTGGGAAACGATTCAAAAAACCTTCTCTCATCATCTTTCAACTGCAGACAGTGAAAGAGGCCAGATCAGGATAACTATAGTCAGTGATTCGATGTCAGCTGCCTCAGCCAGAACAGAGGAAGACCCCAGACTTCTTTAGCAAGACCAAGTAAGCAGCTTCTCATGGGAATGATTACCTTCCCTCTGATGTAGATCCTCATCAATAAGGACTGCTCTTCTCTAGGGAAATAACCCTTCAACAAAGCCCTGAAATGTCTGGAGACAAGGTGATAGCTGCATTCTCATCCACATATACTCAAAACCAAAAAATTTCTGGAGAACTCCTATGTATTTTTTCACTACACAGGATAAATCAAAGTGAAACATAACTGGTGCTCTTTGCAAAGATACACAATGTGACTTTTGGGGGAAAATACAGCCCTTGCGCAAATCCATACATCAGTAATGATCTATGCATACCAAGTATTTATTTACAATATTCTTTTAAAACACCATTTGCATATCTGAATGCCCTCAAAAAGCTGCAACAAAACAACAAAATTAATTCTAATTACTTCCAAAGTGTTAATGATATACAGTAGGCTTCTATAATGTGAGGAAGCCTACTCACAGTTAAATAATTTAGATGAAAGAGCCCATCCTTTCTAAATTTTTGAAAATCTCCACTTTGTCCTCCAATTATTACCAGCATGACAAACAATACCAAAACTCTGATGATCACACCAGACTACCAAGTAAATCGGACCTGAAATCAGATTACTCATGACCTTTTAGCAATCTGATTAAAAACGTTCTGTTTCACAATTACTTCAAAAAAAGCTTTTGCCAAGTTACTTACTCTCACAGGCACACATATGACCACAAGGCTGGAAGAGCACTGCTGCCTTTTTGTCTGAACATACTACGCATTCTTCAATCTGTCAAGCACAACACATAAATGTGAGTAAAGCTTATCTCCTGCTCTCTACATTAATTTGCAATGCATGTGGACTTCAGGAATCTCCATCTAGTGGGGTTTTTTAACTAATTCAGCACCTCAAAATACAACTTAAATGAGTGTAACACTAACTTTTAAGAACGCATATTTGCTGGCAATTTTTACTCATTCAGTACAAAGACAGGCACACAGAAGCAGTTAGGACAGCATACATTTCTTTTTCTGTATTCTTTTCTCCTTCTTTATTCCACCACATACACCTAAATCAGGGTTGTTCAGCCTGGAGAAGAGAGGTCTATGGGGCGATATTATTACAGCCTTTCTGTACTTAAAGGGGCCTTATAAGAAAGATGGGAACAAACTTCTTTGCTGGGCCCGTTGCAGTAGCACACAGGGTAATAGTTTTAGACTAAAAGAAGGCTGATTTGGACTAGATATAAGAAAGAAATTTTTTATGGTGAGGGTAGTGAAACACTGAACAGGTTACCTAGAGTGGTGGTAGGTGACCTATCCTTGGAAACATTCAAGGTCAGGCTGGACAGGGCTCTGAGCAACCTGAACTTGTTGAAGATGTCCCTGCTCATTGCAGGGTATTAGATGTCAGTAACACGACTGATTTTAAAGGCCCCTTCCGACATTCTACGATCCTATGAAATCCACTTAAAAGGTACTTCTACAGAAATGTTTTAATATTCTGGGTTAGGGTTTCTCAAGTCCTTTAATGTGAGAGCTATATAGATCATGAAACCATCGAATGGTTTGAGTTGGAAAGGACCTTACAGATCCTCCAGTTCCAACCCTTGCCATGGGCAGAGACACCTTCCACTAGAGCATGTTACTCAGGGCCCCATCCAACCTGGCCTTGAACACTGCCAGGGATGGGGCATGTACCGCGTGATCATAGACATCACATACAGTTCCATTTATACTGGCCTGAACCACCTCTTCCAGTTCATAGAACTGTTGTCCTGATTCATTCATTTCTTAGCCTTGCAGCTATGACTGTAAATTTTTATACAGAAAAGTATAACAGAAGTATTGACAAGATATTCCAATCTCTCAAACTAATTCAGCAAAAGAAATCAAAGGAAGGTTATCCACAAAGCTTAGCTTTCACCTGGGAAAGCTGATTTCCATAGATTAGCTTCTTTAAATGGATGAGTAGGGGCAGAAGCCTCACTTTGCTGCTCCAAATCACCTGGTGGCAGAACCCTTTCACTGACTATAAAGTCTAGAGAAAAGGAGCTACCACTGTGTTAACATTTGGCTTTTAAACATACTCAGTGCAGAATAGTGAATGGTGTAAGAACAGTATGAGGGTGAGTAATAAAAACAGTACAAATTTATATTTACAATTCTTGTATTTACTCTGAGGTGGAGGAAACAAACAACATCCCACAGAAGCAGACTAATCAAATATGTTTGGAAAAAGTAAAAAAAAGAAAAAAAATTGTTTCCTAAAAAACCAGCCCAAAAAAACCCCCACCAAAACCAACAAAAAAACAAACAAAAAAAACCCACCAAACCACCAACCAAACAAAAAAAACCCAAAGCCAAACCAAAACCAAACATAAACTCAAGTGCAGAACATGATTTTTTTTTTTAAACAGCTAAAAAAAAACAGGACAAGACTTGGTGATTACAGGGAATAAAATAATACTCAAACAGAAAAGCAAGAGGGATGTACCCATATAGTCAAAACTACTTGGGAGTAACCACTTGAGAAACCCTGGTCTCCAAAATAGGGCATGACTGGTTGATACTCTGAGGAAAAAAGCATAATGAAACTCAGGTTTCCAAACAAAGAGAAGGTGAAAGCTGAAAGTAATTATTAACTACAAAAACAAGCACATATTAACTCAGTTTACAGCCAAATCATCTTTCAAGCAGCCCTAAGGAATAAAAGAACTCAGAAGAACTAAATATTATTGAGGGAAATTATACTTCAGGAAAAACAGCAATTTATCTTAACATGAAGAACAGAATACCATGGCAGGGGGGAAATAGTCTATTTCAATGAAGCATCCTCAGGTGACTGTAATAGGAACTCTGAGGGTCTGAACAGTAGACATTGCAAGGCAGGGAGAGGTAGGTATCATTATGATGCAAAATTAATTCCATCCAGAGAGACATGTGTAAGGCATAATATCACATAAAATAAGCTGTATATTTCCTTGACCTGTTTTTTCTTTTTTTTGTTTTTCTTTTTTTAATGGAAAAGTAAAAAAAAGAGAACCAATAAACTTTGGAGGTTTTTACCTTTGTCCTAGACTGAACTTGTTCTTTACAGATGAGGCATTTTTTCACCCGTGGTGAGCACAAAGAACACGTGGCAATGTGGCCACATGGGCCAAACAGAGTATCTCTCTTCATGTCTGAACACACCATACACTCTTCTAAGGTTTCAGAATCATTGTTGATCATAGACGGACTTCGGGAACCAACCTGGCCACTACAAAGAAACCTTGCAGTCAAACTTTGAAGAATTAAAAAAAATCCACTTAATTTAGAATGCACATCAGCTGGCTCTTCATATAATCCTATGCACTCGGGCATCAATGTATGATAAAGCAATCTGAACTGCCTTTTCCAAGAAGTAGAGTTGACACTGGAGTGCAAGGTCACACACTCGGATAAAACACTGTACAGAAACAGTACACACAAGTCAGGATANCGTGCCCCACCGCCCGCCGGCCACGGGCGGCGAAAGGGAACAGCCGAGGGATGACGCCAGGACAGATAGACACACACACGGAGACTCCGAAACGAAATAAGCACCTTACTCCTTACTAGGGCAACATCAATAAAAACAGCCGCTCTTTGTCACATTTTAAAAGCACAGTTTTGACTTCCATAGAGGAATCAAGGATGAGAATCATTGACGGTAACAGCGGTGGAACACAACTAGGACAAGGTGAACCATTACTGCATGGACCTGATAACATGGTATTTCACTGAAATTGTAATTCCTAAAGACATCAGACCTACCCCCTGGTTTTCTTTTTACAGAATCATACAGCTGTTCAGATGAACAGGTATTAAGTAGGTCACCTTCTCAAAGCAGCATCAACACTGAATTCATACCAGGTTATATTGGGCTTTGCCCATTTTCAGTCATTAAAACTTGTAAGGACAGAGATTTCACAACTTCCTAGGCCAACTTGTTTGCAATACTTAGTTATTCTTCCAGTGATTTTCCCCTGACCCCCTTGTGAAATTCTACCAACCTCCACCTGAAGATTGTGACCTTCCCATTCTCCCCCTTCCCACATTAATATGCGTGAAAGTCCTCTAAGACTTGGGTAAGTTTTAATTAATATATTTGTGAATAGCATTCAATGTACCATAAAAACCTAAAGAATTAAAAGTAAAAAAAACCTACAGACAAAAAAAAACCACCAAAGCCCCAAACTTATATTTTTTAATTAGCTATTGCTAATTAAAGGCACAACATTTTAAATAAATCAGTTAACCAGTGGAAAGCAGGGATTTGGAAACTGTGTATTTTATGAATATACAAACCTGACTTTTTCTTTATGACATTTAGCCAATGCTTTGCAGAGACTTGGATCAGGGCAGAGATCGAGAGGGGACTGACCCTTCTTGTTACGAATGCCGAGGTCAGCCCCGTTGGCTGCCAGGAAGCAGGCAATAGATGCAGCACTCTTCTTCTCTGCTCCTTGAGTGCCAAGTCCCATTATTAACTGAAAGAAAACAAATAAATAAGCAAGAAAGACTCTCTAAACAGCTTAGAATCATCTGGCTAAAGGAAAGCTACTTGACATGCACACATATGTATAAAAATGTAAGCCCAATGCAGAGTCTCTAGAACTAAAATCAAAACAATTGCTTCATTCTGAGTCAGCTATACTCAGTTTTCCTTTAAGGAACTAAAATTCAGCAAGGAATACTTCAACTACTGAAGCACTCAATCTCCTGCACACCTATACTCATGTGTGAAGTGGCTGTCCTTCTATGCAAGCACTAAAAAGGGCAAAGTTCCCGTGGGTATATTCAGAACACACTTCAGTATATTCAAATTGCTGAGTTCAGACAAAATGCTACCACCACACTTGGACTGAAAACACAGTTGAGCAGAGAAATGAATGCACATCTACTTTTAGTCTAGCGAGTAAAGTACCTGGCCAAGAAAGACTGAAATTCAGTTACCTTCTCAGCCTGGATGGATTAACACTCATACGCTGTCCCTCTGGTCTAATTACAAAATGCTACTTTGCCCTTCTAGAGCTGCTACCGTACCCTTGTGTTACTGCTTCACAGGCTCAGCTAGAAACACTAAGATGGCTCACTACCATAGGCCAGCAAGGACAGGATTCCCCTACTCCACAGCATTCTGGGCCTGCTCCCAACATCTTTTTGTATTAAAGGTCAATCAGATCAAATGCATTAATTATAACACAGACTACATATAACACAGAACTGCTGGCATCACTAAGAATTCCTCAGTAAACTACACTACACTGTATTCAAAGGAAGAGCTTTGGTAAAGCTAGGGCAGCTCCAACTGAAGGAAACCTAGTTGCCAAGGGAGGCATTTTTTTAAACCTCAGTCTATACATTTGGGTTTTTTTAATTAGGAGTTCTTATATCAATATGCATCATTGAAGCTACAAGACTCTTGAAGGTCTTATGAATTCAGATACTCATCCTGCATTCTTCCTTATCATTAGGTAAGAACAATGCAGCTCCAAACACTTCAGACCAGGAAAAGCAGGAAGTTATGGAAACGAATTCTGGTGTTCGGATAACAGAAAAATTTCATTTATTAATTGAGATCATTTTTCTGCACTTCAATTACAGCATTGGCTGACGCGAAACAGAGATTTTATCCAGCTTCAGTCCTGGTACTTTGGACCTTGTTATTAATCCAGCCAAGGCAGCACAACGCCCAGTGAAACTCATTTGCTCCACGGTTGGCAGAGTCACCATGAACAGTCATCTACACTAGTCACAAAAACCTTAGCTCCTAAAATGTCTCTGCACGTTGTACAATTTGAAAACACTGGGACAACACTGCATCCTATGACATTTCTCAGGAAGCTTGCAACTTTTCAGGCACAGACAATGAGAACATCACAAAACCAACTTATGCACAAAATATTCCCCATTATGTCTAAGTGCCCAGTATGGCTGCAGCAAGCTACCTCTGGAGAGGGCTAGCCCAGAAATGCATCAACACAGGCCAGTCCCAGCCAGTTCACCAGTGAGGGAGAACCCTCAGTGTAATCCACAAAAACCATATAAATATCATCTAAGTAATTGTAACTAGTGAGCTACATTTGATGCAGTAAACACTTTCCATTAGTTTCTTGCTTTTAAGTTAGGATTTAGGCAGTGGCATCACAAAAAAGCATTTTAACTGTCAGAGTCAGAAGGACACCTATATTAAAATAAATTACACAAAATGACCCTGGGAATAATACATTTATTTAGAATAAAAAATACTCTAGGCCAGAACAGTGCATCTGTAATAAAGCAATTAAAATGACTTTTTTGTGGTGGTGGTGACTATACTTCATAAAATTTCTCCTCCTCTCAGCTGTACAATCACCACAATATGCTGGAGGAAAAACTTAAAAATTATTTAAAGAAATGAGGTTCACTGCTCATAGCACTTAAGCACAGAAATGTTTTTCAGCATTGTACCAAAAATGAGTAGGGCTCTGTGTACTATCAAGATTGTTCACGACATGCATTTTAAATAGTCTATCAAAAAATCAACTAAAGAAACCTGACAAAAATTGTTTTAGGAGTAACATAAAATATCCTGAGTTGGAAGGAATTCACAAGCATCATCAAGTTCAACTCCTGCCCCTGCACAGGCCAGCCTCAAGATTCACACCAGGTGCCTGAGATCATTGTCCAAAAGCTGCTTGAACTCTGGCAGGCTTAGTGCTGTGACCACTTCCCTGGGGAGCCTGTTCTAACAGGCATAATGTTGGCATTCAGAGGGAACTACTAAAAAAACCCCTCAATGTTAAAGAATTCATTCCATATAGTTCTATTTATGAAGTAGATTCATGATTATCAGTAAAAAGTTTTATTTCATGTTTTAAAGAGTGGCCAAAGTAAAAAGTAATAAATGGTACAATTTCAGTGAGTTGCTGTCCAACCAACTTGATCAAATATGAAAAAACCCGAAAATCCTGCAAGTGATATTTTTCTTTTTCAGTTTATTCAACCGAAACAAAAATAGAAATAATTATTTGCTGAAGTACTATGTACTACAAAGAGGCACCCTACAGGTCTCAGTAGGTTGGAATCTCCAAGACAGCAGTCCAAAGTTAATTAAAATTTAGCCAAGCAAAAATGAGCTCTAAAATACTAAATATTTACAGAGGTGCGTTGCTATCACATAGCCTAATGAAATCTGACACATTTCCCAACCTTTAAAGGAATTAATGAAGAATAATAGAAAAACCTCTCAAAACAAACCCTGAATTTAAGTCATCACATTTACAAAAAGAAAGCCTTACTGATACCCAGGCTAAATTATTAATCCTATTTATCTTACATTATCCATCACCTGCATTTGCAATTCCACGCAAGACAAATTACCAATGTGTCCTTGGAGAGGTTTAAAGGTCCAAATGCCTGCACATAATTTTCACGGCTTTGATTCTGTCTTTGCTGATATTCAATTTTGGGCCAAAGGAGACTTAATATTTAAAACTGTTTGATGGTAAAATCAAGTTTACAGAATTTTTACCTTACTTTCATTTAAATAAAGGTAGATAGGCACAGGTATTGTTCTCATTTACTGTTTTTCACAAAACATTTTCGGGGTAGTTTGATTTGCTGATCATCTTAAAGCGTTTTCAAGTGTATTTACTTCATCTTTTACATTTCACATAAAATAAAAACAAGCAAGTTTTCATCTCCTCTCTGACGGAACTTAGCCTCTCCACACCACTCAAACCTCCCAAATTTGTTAGTTAGGCAAAAATTTTCTCTGCAGCTAAACAAAGTGCAAAGAAATATCCAGTAGTTTGATCACACTAATAAAGGAGAGGAGGTATTGGGTGCTCATGACTTTTTAAAACTTTAAAACATTTTTAGGTGATCAGAGATACACTGATGAGGGAATTTTTTTCTTTGTTTCTTGTGATGTCTTTTGCCTGCCCTTTGTCTTATTACTTCAATAGAAATTAAAAAATAAATTACATTTTTGGTTTAAACCAAGGATACTTGTCAAATGCAACTAGAAACAAAACTTAATTCTCTAAAACATAAAATTCCCCCAAAGAGAAGTTTAAAGGTGATGGGAAAAAACCCTGCTTCTTGTGTTCAAACCCTCAAAACTCAACACACAACTCTAGTTTCATTGTGGATGCCATTAGTAAGACTGGGCAGAGAAACCAATTTATGAAATGCTGAACCTGAGGAAAAAAATTCATCTCCCTTTCATTCATTTCAGTTAAATCACATGAACACACAGCATTCTGGCCACCTCTCACAGAGTCCATTTCAGATCATGGAAACAACTGAGCTTTAACTGCTCTTCTTGTCTCATTTAAAAGGACACAAGCATTTTCTTACACATGCTTTTCATATTTTAAATCGCTTTCAAAGCTTATTCCGGTATATTTCAGTGAGTATAAGTAACCAATTTGAAAAAAAAATTTGTACAGTGGAATTATTGTTTTGAACAAGGGTTTTAATAAAGCTGATGTGTTTAAGAAATGCAAAACAATCACCCTCCGTTGAAATTAGAAAAAATATTATACTGATAACTAATGGTTCAGCAGATCTGATCCACCATGATGTCATCCATCTTTAATAT
>WEIT01040383.1:48041-72629 GCA_013389985.1 Dryoscopus gambensis | reverse complement strand
TTACAAACCACACACTACAGCCTTTATGAGAAGTGTGAATGTTATGTATGCACTTCAACAAACAAATGCCAGAAGGACAAGCACTTCAACCTTCCTAACGAGAAAAGCTTCAAACACTGGATACATTAACTTTATAAATACAGTATTAAAATGATCACAACAAATAATCACAATATAAGGTTCTCAGCAATGAAAATTGGTGATTTAGTTTTCTTATTAATATCTAGGGTAATCTACACTTTCAATTTTATGGGAATAGGATGGATAATTTCACATTCTATTTTACTTTGTGCCCCTTGGATGAAAATTCTCCTGACCACCACATGTACAGTTATGTAACAAAATCAGCAATGGAATGTTGGCTTACAGGGCCACAGTAGCGTGGTCATGGATCTCCAAAACCAGAGAGCACAAGTATGAGTGAGGGAAGCAACACTTAACTTTGAGTGACCCTAAAGGACTCGCTCAAATTCTAGCAGATGCAGACACATAATTTCTAAGATAATTTAATAACCCACAGGATGAGAAAGAGCACTGTGTGTTAATCTGTCTCCCTGAGCTCTAACTCCTATTAAAAAGATGGAGCAGGCATCCTAGAGAGGGAATTGTTCCATTCTGTATTAAATCACCACCAGCACATTATTTTGTATTGGTACATGGAATCAAAGAAGCATCTTGCAATTAGGGTAAGTTTCCATTGCATACGTCTAGATTAGCAGGCTGCAGAAAAGGCAAACAAATAAGTATCCTACTGGGAATATTAATTCCAACATTGTTTTATTTCAAAGTGTTGACATTTGAATCTATTTTTCATACATATGCACTTCAATTCTGCCCAAACCAACTGCCAACACTAACAAATATGAAAGTCTTGTCTCAGGCACTGGTTGAGCACTTTTCCACTTGGGATACTGCATATCTTCCTTTAAATAACAAATGACGACAACCAGCAACCACAGCCACCTCCTCACGCACAGGAAGCTCAACACTGTAACCGATGGGAGCATTATTTCACTGCTCCCACAGAGAAACTGCCTGTATAAAAGGAAGCACTGTATCAACTAAAGAAGCATCTGTGGGACATTATTAGAATGTGGTGATACTGGGTCCCACACATTATCTGCTATTTTTCACATGAAACCTCAATATCTTACTGGCAAAATACAAAGAATTCACCCCATCAGCATTCCAAATTAGCTTAAAATGTTTCGTATTTAAGTGAGTCTTGGAAATATGGATTAAGATGAAAGTTTTACAAAATTATGTATCCAATTGTTCCTGACCAGCTGCTGACTAAAGAAATTTTCTTTAGAAATAGACACAAATTGGATATAGATAATGGATATAAACTGGATCTCTTATTCCAAAAAATTTTGACCACAAGGTCAAAGATTTTAAAGCTTGTCACTTCTATCCTAGTAATAAACACTATGGACCTAAGTGATACATTTAATTATTTGTACATGAGCAATGCAGATGCTTTCCATGATACTCAGTTACTGAAATTCTTCAAGAAAATTAGAGAGAGAAATAAAGTATTGTCATAAATTTCTAAGGAAAAGCTTACTGCAATCAGCCTTCAGATCCTCTAACACATAAGCCAAGGAGATATCACTTTCTCCCACCTCATTTTTTCAGTTTCCTCACCAGCATATGTTACCTTAGCACATGGTCTATAAAAATATCTTCCATGCTAGAAAAAGCCATTTTGAATGTCACAGACTTATCAACCTGAAATTTGGTCTACATAAACCCCCCCCAACACCTATTCAATATATCTACTATTGAATTTTACCTGTTTCTAAGTATCTGCCTTACATAAATAGATTTACAATTATGTTATTAAAAAAAAATCACTGCTGCTGTAGGAAATAAGCTAACATAACTTATAAATGCAACATATAAAAGGTCACAAGAATTAATTATATGTAACCTGAAGATCAGGCTTAAAAGTACATAAATAAAATCCACACAATTATTTATCTAAAATAGTCATCTTCAGGTTTGCTTTTCAAAAATAAATCGACTAATATTATAAATTAAATGAATTTAAATTCCAAAATGAATTTAAGATGACAAATAGCTAAGTAAAAGTTTCATTTTTTTCCTAAAATATATAGCACCAAGTAAGTTCTGCACCCAAAACCAAATATTTGGAAGTCAGCAGAACACACTCAGAAGACAGTGGGAGTTTCCATATCTTTTCAAGCCTTTAAACTACTTAAAGATGTTCAGCACAGAGATTTGCTTCATTTGAAACCCTGACTTTTAAGCAATCACAAGAGCCCCCACAGCTGAAGCAAAATCTCTGAGGCTAAAATAACCCTACAACTCAAGTAAAGAGGCTTGAATTTTACTTCAAAGACATCACTGCCTTTCTATCTCACGGAAGCTTTGGGTAGAAAATAATCAAAATCTAATTAGAGCCACAATTCTACTCCATATATTTAAAATGTAAGCAGGCTGTAAACTTGTAGGGGCCTTAACCTGAGTTACCTAAAAACACTATGTAAAATTTCCCAAAGGTTGCCTGATTTTTCACCAGGTTAAAGACATTTACTTTTTTTACAATCCAGTCTTCTCTTCTAGACAATACCAGTTTGCACTCCAAAGTGGTATGTCAGAATAGCTAAAGCACAGGAAGCATTATTCAGTCACCATTATCATCTCTTCTTGGTTTTCTGTTTATTTCCTTCTGGAGGAGAGAAAAAAGGCTGAATATACAGTAAACTTTCTTCGTTAATCTAATCTAACAAAATTTATTTAAGAACACATTAGGGCAGTGCCCTTGGTAACAGACAAGCTGTTACCCTTTGTTCCTTTGAAGTCAATACAAATAGACTTGTATCCTTTGTCTTCATTAACTCTAGACGGCACCTAGGGAAATTAGCAGTTAGGCTAAAATAAGGTTCGGGAATACTGTTGAACAGCCATAAAAATTTTCTCTCCTCATAGAATTTCACCTCTTATTTAGGGAAACTTTTTTTTTCCCTGAGTTTTATAGAAGACAAACACAAATTATCTCCTAAGTAAGGAAGTCCATTAATCTCCTTTACTCACAAAAGCCTTAGGAACCAACAGGAATATCAAACAGATTACCTCAGGGTGGAGTTCTGTTCAGTAAGACGTATTTCGAAGTGACATGTGCCTCGTACATCAGACTGGAGGTTGGCAGTAACTGTTTGCCACCAAGCATTTTAAACAACTGGAAAGTGATGTACACCTTGTCATTTGGCAGGAAACAAGTTCCAAAGCCATTTCCCTAAGAGGACTCACCCAGGCATTATTATACAAACAAATCAAAAGTAGCAGGGTAGCCTGGCTCAATGACATTCAAACAAGTAAGTAAAATTTTATATGTATAATGAGATATAGATCTCATTATCCTCAGTAAAGCTGCTCTGCTAGTGGGGGAACAAGGGGACACTTCTACTCTATATTACAGCAAAACTCTCTTTATTTCATCATAACAAGAAATTCTGCACTGGGGTAGCATGACTTTTCTACACCCTCCTGTCTTCCTGAACCGCAACTCCATTTAATTTCACCAAGCCCAAAAGCCCAACAGTCTTACTGATTCCACAAAGAACCCCACCACGGTTAACAATGGCAATAATGTACATGAAATGCAAGCACTACTCTATACTCATGTAAAAGCAATCACTCTAAGTGAAAACAGTCCACATCACAATCCTGGAATTTACAAGATTCCATTTTTGCCAGCTAGAAAATAAAATGGTTAGAAAAGAAATATGACAGAGCTATAACCCTGATGGTACCCATCACTCTAACTGGAAAACTAGATCTCAAATCTTCATTTTGACACTTTTACTTATTACCTTCAAGTCTGGATCTAAATCCTGAAATATTTGAGCTGATAAGATGGTGAGGTTGCAATACTCAAAGCTATTTTTCAGCTAACAAGAATCCACATACCTTAAGTTGCCAGAAAACGAAACTCTGTCTTACCTATATATTGGCTCCAGGAGGGCTACTTAAAGACTCAAAATATGAACTCACAGAACAGCTTTCCTGTTCCTTCCAGGAGTTATTTTCAGAGGGAACGAACCCAGACACCAAAAGAATTTGGAACACTAAAGGGAAACAGCTTATCTGCCTCCAGCTGGTAGCTGTTCAGTGTTTAGGCCCAAAGGATACACCCTGCTACAGACAGAATCTTTCAGTTCATGTCAACTGGCAGATCCTTTAAGACTTCTCAAACTACTTTTCCAAGCAAAGATTTATCCTGATTTGATTTAGCATCTGAGCTTACTCACAGAATTAGTCCCAAGGACTTGCAGCTTTGGTTCGCCTGATTCCAGAAGCTTGGCCACCATATGAAGGAAACTTTCCACAAATGGTTTTATGCTTTGAGAATGGCAAGCCATTAGAAGTTGGTCCAGTGCCTCCATGGCAATTAAAACATAACTGAAAATTAATTAGAGAGACTCACATAAAGACATATTGCATTTATCATTAACTTAATTAGTTCAATTTAGGATCTTACCACAAAAAATACAAAAGAATGGAAGCCACATATTTCTCACTGTATAAAAATGACACTTAGGGCTATTTCCTACTATGTTTTCTTTATTTTTTCTTTTTTTGTGGGGGAGGGGATGGTATAGGAGGGAGGGAAGTATGGTATTGAGTGTTGGCCATTTATCCTTTCTGTAAAGTTATAAAAACAAATTCTGATGTCATGAAGGCCAAAAAATGATGGTCTGTGATGGATGTTGCCTTTCTTTGCCAGTTCCTGCCACTTCTTTGACTTAATATTTCTCACTTAAATATTTGAATTAGCCAAAAGGGCTCAAAAGAAAGATATTCATTTCCCTATAACCTGACTGACATTCAAGGGTGTATTAGGCTTACATAGCCAGGTTAGCAGCAAGGGGCTGCGGAGGTGGTTTCTTTGAGAAACCGGGAGCTGTCCCCATGAGAGACACAGCCAGCTCCAGCCAGCTCCAAGACCACCCCGCCAGCTGAGCCTGGGAAGAAAGAGGGCAGGAAGAAAGATGTTTTTAAGCTTTGCTTTCATTTCTCACTATCCTACTGTGTCTTTAATTGGCAATAATTAAATCAATCCTCCCTAAGTTAAGTCTCTTTTTCCCCATGATGGAACTGAGTGATCTCCCTGTCCTTATCTCAACCCACGAGCTTTCCATTTCTCCATCTGGCTGAGCAGGAGGAGTGAGAGCAGCTGGATGGGCACCTGGCAGCCAGACAAGATTAACTGACCACAAAGGGGCTGTCTTGCCTTCCAGACTCGATCAGAACAAACACGATGAAATTCCATGACTTGTTAGCATCTATTTTTAATGCTGTGTCTTCTCTCCTTACCCATAGCGATGTCTGACCACATCCCTGCTCAGTCTCTCTGCCAGGTAAGCCCCAATTCGATCCAGCTTCTCTGGTGCAGAAACTGCATAGAAAGTCAGCTTCTCCATGTCGGCTTTAACAAGACCATCCTAAAACCAGAAATACAAAATAGAAAATTAAAGAGTTCCTAGGAAGTATAAAGCTTTCCAAGTGATTTTCCTTTTTTTTCTAGTTAACATTTAAAGATTAGAGCCTTACAGATGGAAATAAGCTACTGAAAAAAATCCCCAAACTTCTGAGCAAAACTGCCATTAGCTTAGCAGCAAAAATCAGCAACATTAAACTAAAATATTTTTAAAGGAAGTGAAGCAACTAGCTTGCTCCACTATTTTTTTGTGAGGTAAGGAGAAGTTATGTATTGAGATATGTGATCAGTTCTAAGACACACTTCTTTCCTACTAGCATAATGTAATTTTTTTCTGTTCCCATCTCCCTCCTCAAAGTATATTTGATGCATGATTTTGATAAAATATACAAACAAGATTGTAGTTTAAATATTTTATATTGTAGTTTAAATATTTTATTCAGTGTCAGACCTTGGAGAAGGCTGACCCCCAGGCACCTGAAGGCTAATTGTCAGAACAAGACCAAAGATTAACATATTAGTTCCAACATGAACTGTAACATAGATCTGCACAGATGAGGTTATAATCATAACTATCAGGTAAGCAGGATAAGGGTTTTCGTATTTTTATTTTTATTTTCTGGAAGTTCATAAGAACATTTATTTTTCAAATAAATGACTTAGGAGCTTTTCAAATACTCATTATTGATTAATGGATTTTACCAAGCAAATTTTCTCATACTTTAGAGAAGGTCTGCAACTCAAGGGAAACATCATGGACTGGCCTGTGTCCTGCACTGAGCCAATGAATATTAACCAAAGCAGAGACTAAAAAGTGCCACCTCAGATCTACTGAGTGAAGTTTAAACCAGAACACTACAATTGTAGCGATTCCAGTAGTGTTTCTACACCTGTATCAAGAACTAGATTGGAACAAATAAACCCATAAAATCATACTGTTACATGCATTCAATATACTGTATACAGAAAAACATTTCCTTTAAAGCCAGTAACATGCACTTACATAATCACTGGCACTCAGTAACAACACAATTTAGAAGAAAAGCTCACATACTTTAACATATAGGCCAAATATTATGCAAACACTGACTGTTCTGCTTACTTCTACTATAACAAAAGATACAAAAATTTGGTACCACACTTTAAAAAATAGAGCAGCAGAAACATAAGCTCCTGATCAGTCTGAACTGTCAAATGATTATGTGTAGACATAGGCATCACTAAACGGTACACAGAAGTTATTTATTTTCACAGAGAGTACAAGTTAGGCATTAATAAAGCTCCAAGACTGTTACAGTGAAATGAAGAAATAAAATTGTAGATGAATACCTGGAGAAATTTAAAAAAACACCAGAAAAACCTTCTTAGGTCACAACAGTCTATCAGAACTATAAAAATGTTCACAGTCAGTAAATTAAGAGTTAAAAAATTAAAATCCTGTAGAAAACCAGAAAATGTTCACACCTGCAACCACAAGAAAGCAGGAGTTTGTGGTTCTAAAAAGTGATGAAGTGCTACCTCTGCAGCAGAATACCTTGTTTAATTAAATCTCTGTTTCTCTGAGCACAACATACTAATTTTATTCTTCACTGTGCAGCCCTGTTTTGGAAACGGAATCAGACCAGATGATCTATATTGGCCCCTCTCCAGATAAACCATTCTACTAACTTCCCTTAAAACTATTAAGTGCTGAAGCAGAATTTATGGTAAAATGTTAAAAGAGAAAAGAAAATTTTAAAAAATTGCTAAAGCACTACCTATAACCACAAATTTTCAAACACCAGTCCCTTAAAATTTTAAAGTCATGACTCACTTTTGGATCTTCAGGAAATATGTTGTCTACCAGACGCTTGTAGCGAGGTCGCAGCGCAGCACAGCAGCAGCAAACTCCTGCAGAGAGATTTACCCAACGGGATTTAGGATGCAGTTCTAGGGACTCATTTGAAGGGACAAGCTGACAAGCATGGAGGAAGAAGATAACACTGAATTCAGCTGGCTATCAGCAATAAAGCAAAATCAAGGGAATTGGAAGTAAGTACAAGTAAGTCAAATAAGCAAAATGACTATCACATTAAAATACATGAGAAAATATGCAAGCATCTCGGGTACTAGAAATGCACCTGTCATCCATACTGAAAAACATGCAGAAAAGTCAAGGCATTTTAAAATTTAGTCATATTAAAACCAAAGCCACTTCATTTGCGTGTTTATTTTCATTCTGAATGACTGTTTCAAAACATCCAAATGTGCATTATTTTCATCATCCTAAAAAAGGAAACAAAATGAAATCTGTTTTAAAGGCACCCATATAAACCAATATAAACCATAATATGTGAAACAAGCTCTGCCTTCCTTATCCCTTATCCTTCCTTTTACTGGGCAGCAGTGAAATGAAAGTCATTTGAAGCAAATAAATGTTTTTTTCTGATCTTATTTCTACTCTACTACTAACCCATATAATCAGAACAAATGCATGTAACTTCAATTTTATTAATTTTAGAAGTCACACTGCCTGCTCTAGAAAGGTAACAAACCTGCAAAGCATTGTTTGGTCTTTCTTCTAGCACTTAGAACTACTAGAACTTTGGAGTTAGGTTAAAACTCAGAACAGAAAGAAAAATTTCTAGGTATCTGTCCAACTGTTTGCAAGGGTAGACTTATCCCCCTTTTTAAAAATTTTCTTTACAAATCAGGTTTTAAATATTTCAGTGGGCATATCAGACTAACTCACTGGTCAGGCCTCAGATCAGCACCAAATTGGCAGCTCTAATGCACAAGAGCCACTGAGTAAACAGTAATATCAAGCGTACATGCAGATCATGTCTTTCAAGTCTCAACACCTGAAGGACTCAGAGTAGCTAAATATCTTACAAATGCCTTATTAAAGGTAGCCATTTACATACTCAAAAAAATTGTACAACACTTTGCTGAAAACAGTAAAAAATGCAAAACAATAAAGGATATCTTGGCAGAAACTTTTGATGATTACAAATTATCTGCAAAAGCATCATGACTTGTATTTCTTTACTTAAGATGTATAAGTAATCTTAGTGGTTTTTAACCATATTTATCAGAACATCATGACAAAGATTTCACCTACTGTCCTTAGTTTTCATTATAAGACTCTACAGGAGTAGACACTCTCTCTCTATTACATCTGTTTTCGGATACTATTTGTCTTTTGGACAAAAATTGTATTCTGCTCATACTTTGACAACTTAATTCATGCAATTTATTTAATAAAAAACAATTATCAAAGAAAGGTCTATGATTTTAAAACTGTGCATTAACTCCAAGTTCTCTCCAATGGTCTTGAATTCTCCCCAGCTCATGCATTAGAGAGTCCTGTATCACCAGTAACATCAACACTGACTTATGACTTCAATACAAAATTTTGAAAACAAAAAACACTCAAGGAATAAACAACTGGAACAGGGAGAATTTTTTTTTTAAACAGTTCTTTGTACTACTGTCAAGTTCTTCATACCACACCTGCTGATGTCTTACTCACAGATGTCTAACAAATGTAAAAATCTACATTTACATAAAAGCTGCAGGTATGAAGTAGATAAAATCAAAGTTCTTTAATACATCATGGGAAAATGCAGGTATGAAAAGAGGTTAAAACAGAAATAATTTAGACAGTTCTACAAAAATATTCTATTGAGAGCAATTCTGTGCAACATTTTAAGAAGTCAGTAAAATCATAATAAGAAAGGAGTACTGTATTAGTGTCTAGTATATCATTCTGTATTGGGAAATTCAAGTAAGATCATCAAAATCCACCAAAAAAGACATAATATTGCTAAATATTTCTTGAGTTAGGTATGAAACTCTGCACTTGGCTCATCACTCTTTGTCCTTGGTGTTCCTACTTGTTTTCTACCTTATGGGTGACCATTAACTTTGGTCCACAGTAAACAGGATGTTTGATTACTACTAAATATAGCAAAATATTCTAACAATAACTGTAGCAAAATATTTTGATACAACTACCTAAAGCATAACAAGAGCAGGAAAATATTGCAAGATACGAAATTAAAAATACTTTTAGAATTCCTTCTTTGAGTGACAGAAGAAGAAAATCTTTGCTAAGAACTGCAATTTAAATCTTAAAATGGTGTTTTAAACCTGTGTTAATTACATAAATTTAACATAAAATCTGGATACAGTTACTCCTTTGAGATGGATAAAAAAGATCATATAACAGTACCAACTCATTCAGGCAGCCTTACCAGATGGTTTCAGTTAATGGAAACATAATATTGTTGAAATACTGCTCTTCAAATTTATGGCACACGGTGAATTTTGACACAGAAGAAAGGCCTAACAGTAAGTATGCATAAGATTTGAAATTTTCTCCTCATCTTGCATTTTCAGTAGTATCTTTACATTGCTATGTATTTAATTCTAGAACTGTTTACATGGAAAAAAACCATAAACTTGTGAAAAATTCTCTATCATCGAAGTATAAACCTAAAATTAATATGACGTTAATACCATCAAAAGAACTTCCTACATTAAACAGAACATTCAAGTATCAGAAAGTGAGATTTAATCTGCCAAAGCTTTCAGCCTCCAAGCAGAACACTATCAGAAATAAAACTGACAGGCACTCCAAACAACACAGAAAAAATGACAACCAAAAGCAAAAGTCAAAACAATTAACAGTCATGACATGGATTTTGTGGAAAAATTACTAATCATTGCTCAATTATACCATTTTGATATAACCATGAAAGATTAATAATATCATAGGAACAGGTTTAAAGAATGTATGAATATTAAAAAAAAGACAACAAAATAAAATCCCACAAAAATCAAGTCAAAAACTTACATTAAATAATCCATAAAATTTAGAAACATTTTACTACATAGACCAAAAAGATGAATCTTGTAAAAGATGGATAGAAGCTGAGTAATTGAAAACAGATTCCCTACTTCTTGGATACCAATTTAACACAGATAAAAATTTATCCAAATAAACACACTCATTTCACATAAATAAAGTCTTTTGTAGAGCTGTAGAACACAGTCAGGTAAAAAGAGCCTGTCCCATTTTATGCAGGTTTATCGAGGAAAAATCCTATGACAATTCCTTTCTCGTGTCAGGCAAAATTTGCATTTTAATGGCCTCCCCCTTGCAGACATTTTTACATCACTTTATACAAGTAAATACAGAGAATATATCTACAGAGAATTACACACTGTAACATGATAGTTAATGTAAAAGGTTTAAAAATTACTTGTTTGTTCTCCAATAGTGGGATTTTTATCAAGTTCAAACATGCACATTCTCTTCTGCTAAAGGAGTCCTATAATCTGCATTTTTCATGTTAAAACTGTACATATTTACCAGCTGAACAGGTATTTCTTTTAACCGTATTTATTCTACATAACAACAGCAGTAAGATACAGCCCCCGCTATCAGAAAATGGTAATTTCACCTACCCAAACACATACATGGTCTTGGTTCAAAAGCAGAATTATAATCATAGGCTTTTTCTTGCTCAACAGTTGGAACTTGCACATACTGCCTCATGCTGGATATGAATTCACTCTCAGAGAACTGTCTCCTTTCCCAGAAATTTGCTCTCTCACACTCGCATAGCTGCGGTTATTTCCCGCGAGGGCTCTGCAACACTGTAAGCTTATCTGATCAGCTCAGTGACATCTGCATAAAGCCACCAAACACGTGAAAAACTTCAGGATCAAATTCATTTAACAAGGCCAGGCACAAGAAAAGAGAAAAGGATAAATGATACATTGTCAGCGTGTGACTCACAGCCCCTCGACTGTGAAACTGCACAGACAGTCTGATTACTTCAACTTGCCCGTAACACACAGTTCATTATTTCTCCAACTAGAAGTAAAAACCCCATATAGTTTCAGGAAAAACTATCTTCAGTCAGCTGCCACATATCATTGTAGAGTGATAAATATTTTAGCAAAACCTACTCACTTGGTCTTCCTGGAGAACGGACAGAGAGAAATGTATTTAAGGCAGACTATTGACCAAAACCACTTTTTTAAACAGAAAGGTTTACATCTAAGATCAAAGAAACAACCTAAAAATAATGAAACTAACATTATATCTAATAATACTTCTGAGTTTAGGAAGCAAGGATTTCAGAATTTCAATCATTAACACGATTATGACACATCAGGTGCAAAATCAATTTTGAGTTAAGCAATTCTGAAGTTACTTTCTGGCTTCCCACTAATTTTCAGCATTTTATAGTTTCACTTCCTACATTACATCCACTTCGGCAACTAAAATACAGGATTTTCATACAGACATTTTTGTAAACCCTGGAAATTATAAGTACTGTTTTTAATAAAAACACAGCCAATAATTTCCACTACATAAAAATTCCAGACCAATTCTAGTCTTAGGAGATTAGTGCTAATAAACTCAGAGAAAACAATGAGCTGCACCGAAACCGTCACCACGCTGTTTACTACAGAAAACCCTATGGTGTAAATTAGAAAAATGTGTATTACAATAAAGCTGTATTTCAAATTAGTGTGTCTGAATATTTGTGCTACAACTTACTCATGCAAAATTGCAGGAAAACAAAACCTTCAAGGTGGATTTAAACATAAAACACTAAGTTCTGCCCATCAAGTTTAAAACTGCCACATTATTTCCTTCTTCATCAAAACCTAGGAAAAGGGAAAATAAATCATCTGTTTTTTCTAATACCGGAATTTTTTCCAAAGTTTTATACTGATGTCTAATATCGTTGCCAACTGTTTACTGAGCTTTAATAACATGAAGCAAGATTTCATGTTCACTCACTGAATATTTTTGTTATGTCCCAAGCTTGGATCTGGTCATCCCTAACTTTATTTTCTATCTTCCAAGCTTTTTGAAAAAAAATCTTATTCTATCAAAAAATGGTTTAATTAACATAGAATTTTCAATCTACGCAAAAATGTATGTTTTGCTAGTATCAAGAAACCGAGCAATATTAAAATTACATTTGGTTGCTCAATGTACTTAAATATAACTACGTAAAAATTTACTTGACTTTAATACATTAAACTTTCATTTTACTTATTTTTCTGAGATGAAAAATATAAATAAAATAAATTTCTTTCAAATATCCTGATGAAAGTGCATAAAACCATAACCACTTATTATACCTGGTTATTTCTGAACTGTTAATATCAGTTGATGCATTTAATTCAGAACTAAAACAACTTTCAAGGGCATTCCCATTCCACTATGAAAAAGAGATCAGACATTTTATAACAAGGAAATTATTCCAGCCATATAAGGGAGTTAATTAAAAATATTCTTCAACCTGCTATAAAAAGAGCAACTGCTGTAAGGACATGCTGATCAGCCATTGCAATGTCCCTGGAATGCACTCCCAGAGGGCACAGTGGACTCATCATTTAGACAGGATGAAGCCTCATCCCCCAGATGAGCCTCTCCTCCCCTCACCCAAGAGCTAGCTGATTTCCACATGGCTAATTTAAAGCCTCTCTCCACCAAAATGCACCAAAGAAAATGTCCAACATGAAGATGAAATTTTTATCTTGAGAACATGATACTCATCTTGATGTGAACTTCTGACCCCCATGACAGCAAACCCTCAGTAACACCTAACGGGGAAAATTCCATCCATACCTAGGTTTGGCAATTTTTCCTTTATTTTTAAAAATATTTTGGTGCTCAGCTTATTTGAAACAAATGAAAACGACATCCAAAAAACCAGCTTTTTCCTTTGAATTTCTTAAGTAAGCTAAAATTTAGCTTACTAATTTCTTAGTAAGCTAAAAAGTTAAAGTTAATTCTGGTGCGATATGACTTCAAGAAGAGTTCTTCTAAACTGGAATCACAGAATCGTTAAGGTTGGAAAAAACCTCTAAGATTATCAAATTCACCCATCAACCCAGAACCAGCACCATGTTGGACACTAAACAATGTCCTGAAGCGCCATATCCACACATCTTTGAATGCTTCCAGGGATGGTGACTCTACCCTGGGCAGCTTCTCCCAGTGCCTGACCATCTTTTCTATGAAGGTTACTGTTGGACTCTTCTCTGTTTGTTTCTATCTTGTTCTTTTACTCAGAGCCTGGATCAAATCACAGGAGACGCTGTTTCTTCTTTAGACTTGGATGTTTATTATTTCTTATCTAAGTTACAACTACACAGAATGTGCTTCTTAGTTAGCAAGGTGAAAAATGGCCAATGTTGAGTTCTTTCAGGGCCTTTGAAGGCCAAGTTATCCAATTATATTATGCCAACAACTTTATTTTTACTTATAGTCCAATAAACTAATGTCCCAGCCTCTGCAATGCAGGGCTTTTTCACCCTATTACAAACTTACTCAAAGAGAAGAAGAAAGAAGAAGTACTAGCCACCACCCTAATTCCACCATCTTGTTACCTGTGTATATATATATTACTATATCCCAAAACCTAAAATTCTATATCTTCACCCAGTGATATAACACACTTTTATCAATTACACACTAACAATCTCAGTGTTATCACCTAGTTTTGGAAGCCTCTTCCAGGGTCTCAGATCAAATGCAGTGTATTTTTGAGGATCTGTACTTGTCAGCTCTGAGAGGTTAAAGCTCTCAGAAGCCAGGGTTCCAACAGATTACCTTCTTAATATCCAATCTAAACCTCCCCTGGTGCAACTTGAGGCCATTTCCTCTTGTCCTGTTTCTTGTTACCTGGGGGAAGAGACCCCCACCTGGCTCCAGCCTCCTTTCAGGGAGTTGTAGAGAGTGATAAGGTCCCCCCTCAGCCTCCTTTTCTCCAGGCTGAACACCCCCAGCTGCTCCTCACAGGACTTGTGCTCCAGACCCTTCCCCAGCTTTGTTGCGCTTCTCTGGACGTGCTCCAGCCCCTCAATCTCTTTCTTGCAGTGAGGGGCCCAGAATTGGACACAGGATTCAAGGTGTGGCCTCACAGTGCCAAGTACAGGGGGAGAGTCAGGGTCCTGGTCCTGCTGGCCACGCCATTGCTGACACAGGCCAGGATGCCATTGACCTTCTTGGCCACCTGGGAACACACTGGCTCACGTTCAGCTACTGTTGACCAACGCCCGCAGGTCCTTTCCTGCTGGCCTTCCAGCCACTCCTCCTCAAACCCAGAGCGTTGCATGCTGGAATCAGCATGGAGAGATGCACACCTTGCTATGGTGAAAAGCATATAAATAAGTTTGAATATAAACTCTTTGTGAAAGCAAGAAATGACAAGGAATGTGAAGATTCTCATAAGAAGTAGGAAAAAAATCCAAGCTAGTCAAATAATGCTCACCACCGAGGTTCTTCAATGAAGTATTCTTTTCAGAGCTTGTAGCAATTAAAACAAATCCCCCAGGAAGATACTATCTTTGGGACAGTGCATTTTAAAGACTCCTGATCCACTCAAGGCAAGTTTTCCATTTCATCAGGTTCTCCAGTTGCATTCCCTAAGTTCCATCACCTGTAGTGTTTCCATACTGTCTCTCCTTTCTCACACCTTTGTTGCTTTCACATAGTAACTTTGTTTTACTTGCTCATTTCTGTTCTCCTCAACACCACCTCCTCCTTCCCTGCTCTGAGGTAGTACCGTCACTCTCTATTTTTCATACAGCATTAAAATGACCTAAAACTAATCTGGTTCCAGAGGAAGGAACTCTATGACGTTATGAGTTTTCCTTCTTAATTCCTGTTCTTACTTATATTCCTATTAAGCTGGACGTCATTTACTTCTCTCTCTACTATCACCGAAGTAACAGAAAAAAGAGACTTTAGGGGACTAGAATGACACATTTACATAAATCTCCTTGACCCCCTCTTCATCACAGCTGGCACTGATAATCTGTTCAGGGGAAAAAAACAAACAGGCAAAGTCCAACTTTCATTCCTGCTTTCAGTATTTGGGTTGCAGTTGGGAAATGAGTTCTAGGGGATAAACCCAGCAGAGAGAAAAAAACCAAAGAGGTTTTGCTTCATCATACTCCTATTTCTAACCAAATACTGACTTCATAATAAGGTGTTTCCTAAATCAGTGAAAAATGTGATGTAAGTAAACTACTGGACTAGAGGAGACAGGGAGCGAAACAGAGGCTCATAGTGCTTTGTGTATTCTCTGGAGCACATGAACCACTGTAATTCCTCCATCCAGGCAAACCGCAGAGCATGGGGTGGACTCCTAACACTGACAAAACACCCACTGTGCACATCCAGTAACACACTGAGCCAGGAGGACATTCTTTACCTTCTGTTTAATTCAGAATAAAAGAAGTGAAGAAGGATAGGCATTACCACAGCAACCTCTCTGTACTGATGCTACTTAACACAAATATTTTGAGGCATCTCTGCTTGTCCGAATGCCTGGCTCCTCCCAGCATCCACGGGTACTGGTGAATGGAGTCCCCCCAGCACAGTGATGATCCTCGCACAGAAGTAGCCTCCCCGTTCCACACAATCCTGTTCAAAGCCCGGCTTCACCTTGACCCTAAGCTATTCTCTAACCCAGATGAGCCATTTTCAGAACGCTGCATCCTTGAACACTTCCCAGGTGCAGAAGACAGTTGCAGGTGACAGAGAAGAGTTCAGTAAATGGCATGTGTGCTCAAAGGCCAAGCCAACTAAATTAACACTCCACTGAGAAGAGGGACTGCAACAACTGCACCTCTCCTACCACCCTGTTCCCACTTCGTGTCAGGTTAAGGAGCAACATCTAACACAGAAGAGAAGAGGCTGGAGCACCTCTGGATTGAGACAGACACTGAAGGAGAGGACAGATGCTACACAAGGCACAGTTGAAAGGTAACAGGCCAAGCAGCAACACTTAACCTATCTCCACGGTGGCCATAGGTGGGTTAGAAGCAGTTCTTGAGGGGTGCCAGAGGCCTCTGGAGCCTTCAAATATACTATATATTATACTATAGTATAGTATACTATACTTCTGATCAACAGGTAGGCCAGCTACTGGCAAAAATATACATACTTGGTTAAAAGTCTCAGTACTTTGGTGCCTAGGTCCAGGCTACAGAATGCCTCCCAGACACTCAAGCTGGTCATACCTTTTCTTCCCAGTCCCAACTCCAGGCAGCACAGCAGACTGCTGACAGGGACTTTCTTTGTGCCACTCTCCCCATGTCCAGTTTTAGTTTTAAATTTTCTAATCTAGATGTTCCACATTTCCATTCCATTGCAGTTCCTCATACTACTGGACATGTAGCCCTCCTTCCCAGCAAGGAAAAGAGTTACTTTGTTGCTTTAACACTTGCTGCTCACTTCTGTTTTGCTACAGGATTTCATGCGGATTAAGCTACTGCCTTGCATGCATGAGGATGAGAGAGGTATCAACAGGAAGCTGAGATAAGAGTACAGGTCTGAATACAACTCTAGAAGTTACAATTAACAGAACCTTCAAGTTCTCAAGCTTAAGGATTGAGATAGGCACATAGGGATTACTGGGCATCTCAGAACACAGTCACTCAAACATCCTGAACAGGTCTGCCTTTCAGGAGATGTTTTAATTCCAGGGTCGGTCACAAAAGAAACTCGAATGGCTCCTGAAACATAGGAAAGTTGCCAAGATGTCTAAAGTTCTACCCCCTCAGTCAAGTGAAATCTGCATTACACTGTAGTCTCTTCTGCTTTGGAAGCTGTTGCTGCCCTACCTGAAGAAACTGATGGAAGAGTGTCGAATGCTCTCTACTTTTCGAATTTGATGAACGTTTTGTCAATACTACACATTTTCATTAGTTGAAGAGAGATGTAAGGGTGGCACTGATAAACTGACCATCACCTGCCCTACATACGACAAGCCCATTTCAAACCAGTGAGTAACTGGTCAACAAGAGTCCAGGGTTTCAAGTCTTCTTAGGGGTGATAAACACCTGAAACTTTGTGCATTGAGAAAACATGACTGTAAAGATGCATGAAGAACTTTCCTGATGACTGCTACTTTTTCCATTTTCTTAAGACAATGCAGTTTACTTTCTTAATCCAATCCACAGGGATGGAATACAGCTGTAATGGTAAGAACTTCCAGAATCTTATGCTGCTGTCCATCTTTTTCCTCAGAAAAAAAAAGATGCTCAGAACAGTTGTGTGACCTCCTCATCGCAGATACCCTATGACTACAGTATGTAGGCTGGGAGGATTTAATTCTCCACTCCTGCCCAATGGTGCCTTGCAGCTCACGTTGCCCAAAGACATGGGGCAGAAACACACCAGGGAGTAGGTACCACACTGTCATTTGAAGAAAAACAAGGCATGAGAAGCTTCTCGTGAGTGAAAAATGAAAAACGCATGTATATCATGAGTAAAAGTCCTGATGATGAGGAAGCAAAGGTTCACAGCCCTTTTCTCTGGAACCCTCAAAGCTAATGGAGAAGGTAAGCTTAGCTCAGGAAACTAGATTTTAACTAGTTCAGCATAAACCACTGACCAGTTTATTGGCCATGAAAGAGAGTGTTGTTCTATAGATCCTTTCTTCTATTAAAACATCCCAAATACCAACATAAGCATGGCCGGAGCTTCAAAAACAAGTTTTACCTTCATTTGAGCAAACCCAGCTACAGACTTCAGTACATATGCACAGATGTTGAAAAACATTTCCTGATTAAAAGAAAAATGTTCTGTTCACAAGTAGTTCAACACCACATTACATAAATTTTATTTCCTGCACACACACACAGTGTACACAGAAAGTAACATAAGAGTGGACGGAAGCATTTCTATGAATCTAGAATCATACTGCGCTATCTACACTGAGAAACAGCACATCAATTCTTCCGAGGCACATACACAAAGCTCAAAACGCGACAAAGCATCTGTTCCTATTCAGTGACAAAAATGTTTAAACTGTACTGGCATTAATGAAAAATAAAACGCTCAACAAAAATGTTGTAATGTTTCTTTGAAAAACAGAGTCACAGAGGATACCTAGGCTTCAAAATTCAAATTCTTGCTTAAATGTCACCAATCTTCAATTAGGAATAGACACAAGTGGGGTGCCTATCTGTCTGATTTTCCTAGAAAGCATTTACAAAATGAGATATTGCCATTTGGACACGGAAACAGACGTGTTTACATTAAAAGAAGAAGAACATTAAAAGAATATGGCATCAAAAATTTGAAAAAATATCTATTTACATATTGTCAAGAACAGGTCCTTGGAGCTGCCAATACACTCCATTTTACATGTTTTCCTTTCTATGCAAACAGCTTTACCTAGTTCATCCTGCCCTCACAGAGGAGCAGCTTTTGAACAAACCAGCAAACAGAAGTTTATGCAACAACTTTTCAATTATTCACAATTTTAAACATAGACATGAGAGACATAAGTTTCACTGAAAAAAACCCACCTCCTTTTAGGTTAATCCAAATTACAAAATATCCTTGTGGTTGTTATTGTTCCCATTAGTCCTAAAGAGCACTTCATCTTGAATTCAGGCTTCTCCCAAGAACTGAAAAGCAGCTCTTCTCCCAAATAGTGGGATTTAAGGTTAGAACATTTGCCTATCTAGAACCACATATCCCAGCTGATTAAAAAGGAATTTCTCCCCTCCTGTTATGTCTAATGAATCAGAAGAACACAGACACAGTGGATTTGCTCTTCTAGGTGCCTTCAGTACCTAAAGACAGTGTATGTCACTTTACTACCACAACTTCTGTTTCCCACCAAACTGAACTGGCCAGCCTAGAAGATGGTCAGTGTAGGAGAGAGACAGCTTTGTATTTATATATAAACATCTTGTTAACCAGTAAATCTTGGGGCATCTCAGCTTTCTGTAGAAACCAGACAGGACATCTGTGGGCACACAGGCTCACTGGCTTCTGCAGCAATCCAGCAGCTCTTGCCCACAACCAGTACTTCTAACCACACTGCAATTCCAACATCAGACTCAATTTGCAAAAATTATGTTTTGTCAGTTCTGAGGAACTTCAAGCTCATGTCTAAACCAATGTCAGTAACAAATCACAAACTCATTTAATAAAAAAACCACAAGCACATTGAAAGTCTTGAAAACAGCTTGCACTGCATTTATTACAAGACAAGGGAACTCGGCTAGCTCAATCATGTCAGATACAGATCAATTATAATAACTATTCATATTTCATTACATATAAAGTTCATAAGTAGTGTATCAGCATCCTAAAGTCCTTTTCTAATCAGCAGACTGTTACGTTCTAGTTTAATGAACACAAGAAAATTTGTTTTAATAGCATAAATTATTGGGTATTTGTTGGTGCACTTCTAACAAAATATCCACAAGGCTTTACCTTCACCGATTTCTTTACCTATAAACAGCTTTTGAAAGTATCAGGAAGGAGTACTGATTTAGCATAATTATATAGCTAAGTGTTAGATTGGAATTCCCTACTCATTCTTGTACTAAGAAATGAGTAAGCTTTCTCAAATCACAATTAAAGACTCGGGGTGCCCATTTCCAACCAAAGTACAGACTGTTATCAACAAAATACCATAACAGGTCCAAGTACAATTTAGAATCACAACTGGGATCTTCTTGAAAAATGAAAGGACTGAGACCTTTAACAGACCTCAAGCTGGACATGAAAACAAAGGCTGAGTTATACAGGGGCCAACTATTTTCTGAAGTCTTGGGGTCTGTAAGTTGTTAGACAAGGAATCACAGAATTGCAGAATATTCTGAGTACAAAGGGATGCAAAAAGGATCACTCCTGGCCCTGCACAGGACAGCTCCAAGAATCACACTGGGGGCCTGAGAGCATTGTCCAAATGCTTCTTGAACTTCTGGCAGACTCAGAAGTGTCTCATTCATCTACCTACCCCATCTTTTATTCATTCCTGTCTAATTCCTGCATGATCGTGAATAATGTAACTTTCTTGAAATAAATAGCATTCTTCGAAAGCCAAGAGTGGTGTGTACACAGCTAACTTTCATCTTCAGCAATTCGCACAGAACGTGATTCCCTAGAGAGCCACTGAGGTTCACAGTGACCAAGTGTGGGAAGGAAAGTCCATGTATCAAGGAAAGGGAAAGCCAAAATACTTTTAAAAGCAGCTCACCCTGGCTTTTCCAGAGACATGCATTTAATCACATAATGGAAATCTTACCCCCACTACCCAAAATCAATTTTGCTTTGTTGTCATGCACAAAAAATAGGATACTCGCATGCATAATCAGCATGAGCCTTCTTACCCTTTCGTCCCATGATTCAGAAATCAATAGTAAACAAGGCTGCACATGAAGATTAATCGACTGATAGTTGCAAAGCGATTTCTGTAAATAACAATGACAGCCATATTTTAATAAAGCCCAAAAAACCCACTAAGCTACATTTTAACATTTGGTGAAAGGTCCACGTACAGTTTAGAAGCACACAAAGGCTTGGAGGGGCACTGAATGAAGTTCATCTCTAAATCATTTGATTTTTTATGTTAGATGCCCAGATTGTGCGCACACAAGTTACAACACCTGAAAAAATAAACTCTTCAGATTTCAACAAGGAATGGATGAAACACAATTGTTCATTTCTTGGCCATGTTGAAGTGTGCTCCAAAACAAATGGAAGAAATGGAAGGGTGAATGATGATAGTGATGTCACTCATCACGTCTTGTCTTAATATGAGTGGTTTTGACTCTCTGTGGAACTGCTCCTAAACATTAACTTTCCCAGATGGGGTTAGGATGATGTGTACATAGAAATGACAGCTAACAGAAAACAACAAAGGGAGCTCTTGCTCCAAATTAACCAGTCTTAAAGAAAACCATGCACATTCATTAAATATGGAAGCACCAATTCGATGGCACACAAAGTTGCTTAAGGTACCATGAGTCAAATAAGCAGATGTACAAAGAGCTACAGTTTTCCACCTGCAAGTCCCTGTTTTGTTACTTTTCTTAGCCTAATCAAGGATATATTTGGAGAAGTTACTGCTTCTTTTCAGTGTAGAAAAGATAGTTACCTAAATATCAGCTGAAAAAAACACTGTATCTAAGTGTTTACATACTGAAAGTATTTCTTGTATATTATTATGCACAGAATCCATAGTATTATAGTATCCATAATAGTTACAGACATTCTGAAATACAGTTATTTTCCTTTTCTGGCCTAGGTCTAGCAAGTGCAAACTGTTGAAAGAAGGTCAAGCTCAAACCACGACTTTCCCCTGGAAGCTGTTTTCCAACTTCCCGTGTCCCCAAAGTTAGGTTAGTGGTTGGAAAGGACATATACAGGGCTTCTGATGTTTCTTATCCTAAGATACCAGAATCAGGCAGCAAACAATAATTTCAGATACTTCCTGATGTAACTCTTCTCTAATAGCTGAAACATGAAAATGTTACAGAATTATAACCTATTTAACACTGTTTTAAGCAGTCAACAATGCTGTCATAAAATTAAGAGGGTTTCTCCTGTCTATAAAATAAATTCGGCAATTACAAAAAATGCTTCATTAAGTAGCAGGTCCCATTTTAAAGTGTGAAGGCTAGATGAGAAACATATTCCAGATGAGGAAAAATGTATGCTGGAGGGAAAGAATGGAGACAGTAATTAATAAGAACTATGGCTTGATTTTTCACTAAAAACATTAGAAAGCTTAGTCCTTGAAATATTTATGTAGACACATTTAGGAACACATCTCCAGCCACTGGTATTTCAGAATTTTATTTCACAGGGAGATAAATCTTCCCTTCTCATTACCATGTTAATACTTACTTATTATATATACACAATAAAAACTAGAATCACAAAACACAAATAAATTAATTTCCCAAAACTGTTGGAAGGGGAGAAAACCAAAATGAGGATGTTATCTGCCACTTAAGATGTGTTAAAAATGTTAAATGCCAGTTAAGAATTGACTCATTTCAAATTCCATTTCAAGTGTTGTTTTCCCTCCTACACTTGGCAAGAAAGTTCTGTTCACATAGAAAATTAAAATAAGTTTGACGGGTATTTTTTGGGTTTGAGGGAGGGGTGGGTCATTTATTTGTTTAAAGACTATGAAGTAACACAACGAAAGCAGTAGCATGCATGAATACAGAAATTAACAAGCACTACTCAGTTGTTCCATCTTCTGTTTGCTTCCACCTCGCACAAAGCAGGGAAGCCACCAGCACGCTCCACCTCTGCCAGAGGAGCAGCCTCTGCACAGACAAGTGGCAAAAAGCCACACGGTGTTTGGGAGGTTGAGGAAACAAAATGTTATGCAGTTTAATGAGAAATAATCTGCACTGAGCATGCTTGGAGCCATTCCAAAGTCACCAAAATGGCTTCTTCACTGTAACCAAGAACAGGCCAAATCATGCAACATTTTCCACACAGCTAATATATGTACCTCTTAAATCAGAATGGTCCCTTTCCAACTGGCAAATATTTGACAGAAGAGTGTGGGAGGTGTTGACATCACTAAATTTCACAGCAGTAATTCAAAGGAAGAATGTGGGAAAATTACATTTGGCAAAATTCTTATTCTTATTTATTTGTTCTCTTAATTTATGTTACAGTCAGTCATAAGGACCTGCTAATCAGCTCCTAAAAACTATTTAATTAA
The DNA here is from genome assembly GCA_013389985.1 of Dryoscopus gambensis. Lineage (NCBI taxonomy): Eukaryota > Metazoa > Chordata > Aves > Passeriformes > Malaconotidae > Dryoscopus > Dryoscopus gambensis. The sequence continues at coordinate 49,646 of WEIT01040383.1, read as the reverse complement.
CAATTATTAGTAACAAAACCTTGAAAGCCAAAAATACAATTATGTTAATGATATAGGCCAAAAGAGAAAAGAATAAGCTAAGAAAAAGTTAAAAAAAAGTCACACATAGAGCTACCACAACAGGTGGTATAGTCAACAGGTGCTCTCACCTGTGCTACACATAATTCTTCTAGTTCAAGCAATTACATTTTATTATAAAAGCTGCCTTTAAGTTAGACGTTTAATTGAAGTCAGGGAATACATCCAGTAAGCAGGTTAGCTGTTTCTAGAAAAGAAAAACCTCATTATCTACCAAGCTGTGTTTCAAACATCTGATTAAGTGTGAATATTCGGAACATAATGTTCAAAAATAAGAGAGTCTTCGACAAATATTTTGATATGACTTAGCTATTGCTTTTTCTCCTTAGCAGAAGCATTTGTAACATTTCAATCTGAATGCAGTCAACAAAAAAAACCTATCAAAACCGCCCATGTTCCAAACCAGAAGTATGCTAAATAAAATTATCTGCACAAATTATTCAACAGGGAAATTGAGAGCACATGAGCCAAGTCAGAAACACATACTGCCTGTACTGTAAAGGCTATTTGGTTATAAGTCCTTTGGTTTTGCTTTTAAATAAAAGCACTGTTTAATCTTTTACTCCAGAGTTCTTTTGGGATAAAGCACAGCTTAAACAGTTATTGAAATAGCTGTGGTTCAAACCTACTCCTATGGTACTATAACAGAAATGAGGAAACACATTTGCTTTCTCAACATTTCAGAATTTGCATTTCAACTTCAGCTGAAGACATCATCCATGTCTGTAACCATTCGAATCAACACTCATGTTATTTGCACAAGAGACACTCATAACATAAACATAAAACGTATGAAAGCTACACCTTGGCAAGGTTGATACCAATGCTGCAGCAATGATAGAGCATCACACCTCCATTACAGATGTCAGCACAGATGCCATGCCATGACTGGTCAAAGCCAAGCACTTCTACATCTCAAGGTTAAGAGAGCAGACTGACTATTTTCTATTTGGGCTACTACAACCGCATTGAGACTAAGATCTTGACATTTTTTAGGACTCAATGCAGCACTAATGCCCACATTCTTAAGTCGGATCACTAAGCAGAAACATCAATAGAAAATGTGATAATCCGAATATGCAATGAACAACTCGTGCAGAGCCCAGCAGCCACGGCCGAGCTGAGGTTGAATGAGAAGAGCATCCACCACCTCTGGCTGACAACCTTTGTTCATCTCTCCCCCTCTCAGTACCACAGCCCAGTTCTGACTAGCGCCTGTTTTTTCACAGTTAATGTGGAAGGAGTTAAAAAGCATATAGTCCTGTGAATGTTTCATGCACAATAATTTGAGTACTGACTTGTAAAGTGTCACCAGGAACAGCTGAAGTCCCCAGAAAGATTCTTAGTCTTTATGTAATACCAGTATCTGGACTTCTCATGATATTCCAGAAACCACCTTTAGACCTATACATTCATTCAATTACTGTATTAAAAAAATTGGGGGGGCGGGGGGGGGAGGGGGCGCCAAAATTACCACTAGGAACACAGACCCAGAAAACAAAGAACAAAGCAGGACAATAGTGGATG
>WEIT01040383.1:0-47881 GCA_013389985.1 Dryoscopus gambensis | reverse complement strand
TTTATTCCTAAAGACGGTCAATGCACTTCTCGATGTGTGGGATAAGAGAACTCCATGAGAAAATAAAGTAAAATAGACAAACAAAACCCCCGCAGCTTTTAGAAACAATTGAGTTTTTAAGATTGCAAGGACAAATACTTTAAGATTTCAAAGTAACACTGTAGCAGCAGCTTGTTTCATCAATATGCTCTGAAAAGAATCCTATGGAACCTTTGGAGAAGCCTAAATTAGCAGACAGAAGATTTCCTTTTCACACGCAACAGAGTTGGATTCCTGAAGGCTCTATTTCTATTGATTAAAAGTACAACCAGCCACAAAAAGGATGCTTGCTTGCCTTAAAATCCAATCCAATCATACTTCTTCATTGCCATAACTTTTGGAAGTAAAATATTATGAAAATACTGTTATTTCACAAGAATTGCAATACACACGTCTGCCCTTCCCTTCACCCATGCACTTAAACTCATAAATATAGGCAAAGATAAATAAATGGCTGTGCAGTTCTGAGTGTCTTGCTACAGACAAATATTGCAATCAGTTCTTTTGGTCCCCTTTAATTCCCATTGACTGTAGTAATGCAAACTTTACATGCATTGATATTAATGACCCCAAACATAAGCACATCTGGTTTCAAAGAAACAAAAAAAATCTTACTTTTCCAGCTTATTTGGTTTAAAAAGCCCACACACTCCTTTACATGACAAGTGTGATGTATCTTACTCACATCAAGGTATTTTGCATGACACTGGTTCAAACAACACAACATAGAACTACTGTAAGGCACTTCTAGTACCCACAGTCACAGCTGATTACAAATCACAGCAAAGAACAAATGCTCAAAGACTTCCTCATGAAATTAAACATCCATGAAATTCATGACAAACCTATATAATTAAAATGCATTCAGTATGACTGGTACTGTGACTTCATGAATACTTCTTTATCCTCTGAATAAAGCAGACTGCTTTATCGAAAGACTGATGTTAGCAATCTCACTAGAGATCGTGTAGATTTTTTTCTAAATAGAAAAAAAAATTAAAGAAATCATTAAATGTATACTTTTGTAACACATTTTATAACGTGATCCTTTGTGTTAGAGAAATTTGCTACTCCTGAAGGTAAATAATTTGATTCATAGAAACATTTGCCTCAAAAATCTCACTTAACCTTGAATGTCAAAAATTTTAAGTCTTACCACGTTTTATCCTAAATCCTATCTTCTATAAATACTAGTTGTAATTTTCCAAATATAGGATTATAGCTATATCAAAATATAGCTTTTTTATATCAAAAGTATCCTTTTTATTCCTTGAATACAACTATTTCAGAACACACTCTAAATCACAAAATTCAATGTTATACTGTGAAGTTCCGACCAAGAAGCCAAATGCAGAGCCCATGTTATTATTTGAATAATATATGGATATTTACAAAAGCAGAGACCAGATAATATTAAGATCTTAAAACTCTTAAAAATTACTGCAAGTATAATGTTTCTTTTTCCATTTTAATTTTTTTAGAATTTTTAAACCCCAAAGAAAATACCTTAAGAGCAAACACCCCTAATTATTGTCTTAATGTACTTAAGATAAGAATACTTACTGCTAGGCATTGTTAATCAGGGATCCGTCTTCGGTTTTGCAAAAACATAATAAACTATAAAGAAAACAAACAAACAAACACACAAAGTCAAGACTAAGTTTAGACAATTTACATCCAAATATGCTCAGTAATTTATGCAGAATGAGCCCAAGTCACATTCTTCAACTCCAATACCAAAGAGGCTGTTACCACAGAAACCCAGACACCCTCTTATCTGACCAGACTAGATGTAGGTTTTGCCAGTTCTTGAAATGCAGTCATTCTGTGCTTGCCTTTGATGCCGGAGTAAACATTTTTCTGTTGTGTATTGTGACCTTTCCAAGCGCCACTGCTTGGGCTGCTAAATCCTGCACAGTCTCACAGGATGCTCCCCCTTCAGATGTAACAGCACTGCCCTGTTAGAGTGCCTGTGAGAGGTTTCTGTTCAACACTGTGAAAAACAACTGAAAAACCTGCGTGGCACTTTCTAGGGCATTTTTCTGCCAGTATTAAAAAAGGCAGATTTTAGACCAGAGGGCAAGCTCCTATACACAATAGCTGCTCGAAGGATTTTTGATGCAATTAAATATATTCATAAAATTAAGTCATCTGAAGTTACAACAATCTATTTTGGACATAAAAGTAGCCTAATCTACAGTTCAATTAATTAGTACTAAAATGCAAATCATGTGAAGATTTTTCTGTATTAAAGCAATGCATTTGGGTTTTACTAATCGCCAAATGCAAACTCCCCACAAATGTACCTTTCCACAAATAAGAACAAAATCTCAGTTAGACACTGAGTGTTGCTGTCGTCAAAAACAAAATAAAAAATTAAATAGAAGATATTCAGCTAATAATTGTATGTATATGCATACCAAAAAATTGTAATTCCAAGGACTGATAATGTGAGAATAAACATTGAATTTGGTCAACATATGCTTTAATGACCACATATTAAAGCAATGCTCATAGTTGCTGAAAATAAATTTTATTCTCGCTGTGTATTTCAATCAAAGGTTCCAATTTGCTGGCAGCAGCTGGGATTAAAAATAGTACTTCAAAGTAAGTTATTTAAAATATCCCATCTATTAGAAAGCTGTATGTCCCTCTCCAAGGACAGAATGAGAAGCAGCATAATTTATAAAAGGAAACGTGCTGTGGGTCGTCATGCCCAACAGACACATGGAAAAGCAAAATCTCTAGTTCAGAATGTACTTACGGACTCAGCTGAAACATTACAGAAAACAAATTTACTGACATGTAAGAAAATAAAAATGCAGAGAACCCGGTGAGAGTTTCAGGGAGTCAAGTGCCAGAGACTCAGAGTGTTTTACTGACCATCACCAGCAATCAGGAATTCAATACATTTTTCTAGAACATTACCACTGCTGTTGCCAGCAAAGTCAACTCATTTTTAGAAGATTTTCAGGAGTTTTTTTGCAGAAATTACTAGAAAAGCTGCATTATCAACTAAGATGAATAGAAAATATCTGGTTCTGTTTTTAAATAATTCACCAGATTTTTAATAATTTTATGATCTGTAACAGGACCAAAAATTCCATATGGAGGTAGCCTGCCTCTACATGCAGAGCAGACCACACAATTTCCTCTCCATAAAGTCTTCAGTCACTGTCTCACTTGGCCTAGGACAAAGTTTAATCCACAGATGCTGCTACCTGATACAGCAGAACACAACTTAACTAAACCAAGAAGCTTTCCACCATGAGTCTGCTCAGCTTTTTGTCACTGAACTAAAATTTGACATAACAAGAGAGGGGAAAAAAAATCCCACAGGATTTGATCAAGTAGAACTTAGCTAATTAAAAGAAAGCTATGGAAAATAACGCGATTTAGTTTCCTAGTCTAACACTTACTGTTTAACATATTCCATGTCAATTTGTGACATCTGACAGATCATCAGATGCAATTTATGGACGTTAAGTACCATACAATGTTTTCCTCACCAAAGCAACCAACTCCTGGCTACTAAAAAGGTAAATAAAATCATATCTACTTTTCTGCGGAGGACTAAAAGTTATTGTTTTTCCTAAGGATATAACAATAGTTCTAAATGCAATTATAATCAAAGTGCAAAGGTAGTGAATGTACCTTACAAGGCAGATGAACACTTGCATGACACATGTAAGTTGTTCTTCTGAGGAAAAACTTTCAGTTTTGCTTTGAGAAGATATTACACCCTTTGGCAAGGAGAGGTTGGAAACCCAATGTAAATTCATTGTTCATCAGAAAAATGAGAAAAACAACACTTTGTTTGACTTTTTTTTTTTTTACATTAACTAATCTGGGATCTGAAATTAAAGGATAGTTTATAAGCAAAATATTTCTTATTATCACAAGATTCCAGAAATGGCATTGAAAGCCAAATAGAAAAGCAGAGATAGTTTTCCTGTCTGCCCTAAAACAATGGGACCTCTTTAAAAGACCTAAAATAGAAAAATTTATATAACCTTGTGCTACAGGTAAAGAAATAGTCAGCATACCTGGGTTTTTGTATTTTCTTTCAATAAACCCTTGTTGTGTTATTTTGTTATGTAACACCATAAATGTTTAACTTGATTTTCAGTCTTCAAAATGAAATTGCCAGCTGGGCTCCTATTCATTTGTCCAACTTAAGCCAAATAAGGGCAGAAGCTTAAGCACCTGACAGCCACACAACTCAAGCTACACAGGCACGAACTGAAAAATTAAAAATCTACTGCACATTAAGTTTTTACATCACTTAGTTTCCCACTCATACTTCCTCTTTGAAAAATTAATCAATGCCTTTAGCTTTGAAAGTAGGCAAATGGCCAGTGTAATGCAAGGTTAATAAATCACATGTTCATTCCTAAATATAGACAGTTAAGCTCCAACTATGATTCCCAGAACCCATAAAATGCAATATAAAATGGATTTACATACCACAGTGTAATTCTGGGTAAGTACCTGACCTAAGTCTGAATTAGTTTTCTCAGGTGGAGAAGCAATGCCATGTATGAGGCCGGCTGAATTAACTGAGACTACCCTGCTCTCTCACCTAAGAGAGAATGCAACTACAGAAAACATGATTTGTTTTTACTTTAAAAAACTAAGTATCTTCAAAGTTGTTTAAAAATTGTGTGGTAATTTTACAAGGATTACTTCCTTACAGAGTTAGGCTGGGCTGTTAAAAGTCACTGATACCAACCAAAGCTATTCCTAACCCACGATCTTTGTAATTTAAATTTTATAATTACAAGTGCAATCCCTTTCCATTATACTTGAAGTTCAATTGCCAACTCTGGTGAGTATTCTCACATCTCCCTCAACTCTCATGCAATATAAAATTTGTTCATTCTTTTCTACTGCACAAGTTTGGATCAGAAGTAGAGAGAAGTTACTGTCACTGTCCATCATGAACCGCAAACATTTGTGATATTTAAAACAGCTGTTTAATCACAAACTGTATTCTAATTCCATTTTTGTGAGGTGTTTCCTGAATCAGTAATTAATCCCATTCTAGCAGTCTCTTTTAGAAAAGTATTAAAAGTGTTATTAAAAGGCTTAAATAAAACTTATGGATAAGCCTTTAGGCCTATCAGGGCACTACAATCAAGATTTCAACTCCAAACCACCAATCTCTCACAGAAATTTTACCATACATTTAAGAGCATCAACACCAAGTCTTCCAGCAAGATGCCCTGAAGTTGAGAAAACATTTCAAATTATTTAGAATGAATTACAAATGCTTTAGGAAGTAACTACCTATAAAATCCCCAAGCCCTGGCTGTTAACTCTGGTTTTAGCTTTCCTACTCTGTACAGCAAACATTGATGTAGCTCTGCAAAGTATAACATCTGGGCTAGCACACTGGATTTTGATATAGCAAGTAAAACTCTGGTTTAAAGTTATAGGCTTTTCCACAAGTTCTACAACAGCATAGAGACAACCCACACCAGGATCTTTTCTCCCTTGTATCTCAGCTCAAAGGACCACGGGATGCCTTTCTCGATGTATTCAGAGACGTTATACTAGTTTTCAGTAACCGGATTTGTGAATCCATACCTAAATTACCTAAAGCATGGCTCCGTGATGCACAATTAACTTTAAAGACAAAGCCACGAAAGTTCACAGTGTCGTTCTCCTGTCAATTTGCCTCGTGTTCGGCTAATATCTCGCTGTCTTAAGGTCCATTTGAGGAAAAGCTGCTGAGGGAAATCCCAAAGCCACAGCCCTGCCCGTTAAAAGCGGGGGATCCACTCGCTGTCCCCACAACTCCCGTGCCGAGCAGCCCCGTCCGGGGGCGGAGAGCCAGCCTGCCAGCGCTGCCGCCGGGACCGTGCACCGCAGCGCCCACAGGGACACCCCGAGCCGCTGCCCCGGCAGGTCCGGGCTGAGGCGATGCCCTGAGGCTTCTCCTCCGGCGCCAGTCGGGCGGCCCGAGCCTCCCGCCACCCCCTCAGCGCCCACCCCTCTGGCGCGTCCTCCTCGCTCCCAAGCGTGGAGAAGGGGAAAGAAGCGGGAGACCGCGACGAGGAGGCGACTGCGAGGGTGAACTCGAGTATCGGGAGCGCTACCCGGCTGCCCCAAACTCACCTCAACCTCCGCTCCGGCTCGGTTTAGCAGCCGCCATCTTCCCCCCCCGCCCCGTTGAGTTCTCCGTAGCGCAGTGCACGCCGGGAGGTGTAGTTCTATCAGGAGTGGTTCCGTGCGCTTTTCTGTTCATCCCTCCCATAAAGACGGGGCGCTAAGGGGTTGAGGAGGATGAAGAAGCGCCCCGACACGGCACGAGGGGACATCCCCGAGGCATAGAGCCGGCCGACCTCCAGGAGCCGGGCGGGCGGGCGGAGGCCGCGGAGGCGGACTACAACTCCCAGAGGCCCTTGCGACATGGGCGCGCCGGCTCCTGGGGCGGTGCTCCCCGTGTCACGTGCCCGGCGGGTCCGGCTCGGGGGTGGGGCTGGCTGGGCTCCTCTCAACCATTCACTGAAGGACGGGGCAGGGAAGGGTGAGCGGTACTGGACGGTCCCCTGAAACCGGAGTTCAAACACAGACCGTGATGCCAAACGCCAGTGAAAAGCAGTGAAACGCAAGGCAGCACCATCTCTTAGTAAGTTTTCCTTGAAATAACACTGCCAGCTTCCAAATCTGATGCCTTTGAGGCCTGATTTTCCAGACAGGCAAAGGGAAATCTGAAGTGTTTCATAGAATCGTTAAGGCTGGAAAAGACCTCCAAAATCATTGAACCCCACCTATGACCCAACACCACCTTGTCAACCAGACCATGGCACTGAGTGCCACGCGTAGTGGCTGAACACCACCACCTCCCTGGGCAGCCTTTTCCTATGCTTAACCACCCTTTCAGTGGAGAAAGTCTTCCTCTTGTCCAACCTGAACCTCCCCTGGTGCAACGTGAGGCCATTTCCTCTTGTCCTGTTGTGTTTTGCCTGGAAAAAGTGACCTACTCCCAGCTGGATACAACCGACTTTCAGACAGTTGTCAAGAACAAGATTTCCCTGAGCCTCCTTGTCTCCAGGCTAAAACCTCCGAGCTCCCTCAGCTGCTCCTTATCAGACTTGTGCTCCAGCCCCTTCCCCAGTGCTGTTGTCCTTCTCTGGACATGCTCCAGCACCTCAATGTCTTTCGTGTCATGAAGGGATCACAACTGATCACAGGGTTCAAGGTGTGGCCTCACCAGTGCTGAATACAGGCAGACAGTCAGTGCTCTCACACTATTTCTGATACAAACCAGGTGCCATTGGCCTTCTTGCCTACCTGGGCACACACTGGCTCAGGTTCAGCCACTGTTGATCAGCACCCCCAGAGCCTTTTCCACCAGCATCTTTCCAGCCACTCTTCCCCGAGCCTGCAGTGCTGCATGGAGCTGTTGTAACTCAAGTGCAGGACCTGGCACTTTGCCATGTTAAACCTCATACAATTGGTCTTGGCCCATCGATCCAACCTATAGCCCTAAAAGCCCATTTCCTGTTGTAGTAGTTCCTTCTAAAGGAGGACATGTCAATCCGTTTGAGTTTATATCTTCCACTGGCTTTGGGTCTGCTTATGTTGCATCTGTTAAAAACTAGCATTTCATTTTCTTATACTTTTGAAACTATTTGAAACTTTCCTTTCACCAATAGTAGAAACAGGATCAGTGTTTCACTTGTGTTACTTGAAAATAATCCCTAAAAATGTGAAACTGAGGAAGTGAGATGTCTACATGTCTCACAATTTTCAGCAGTATCCAAAACATGTTAATTCGCGAAAGACTATCACATGTGGGTGCAACTGAGCAAACTGAAGTAAAGGAGTAAACTGAAGTCCTTCTTATTAGTTTATATGATTTCTAAAATACAGCTTATGGCTTTGAATTCTTGGGGCCAAACATAATGAAGGTGATAAGACACAGTGAACAGTCGGCCTTCCATAGATATGTGTATTGAGTCACTGCCTGTGAAGGAGAACATGTTGGCATTAGCAGGCAATTTATTAAGGTTTCTGCCAACAACAGTCAGAACTGGGATATTCCATAGAGCTACATTTGCCCTTTGTCCTTTAAGTACAGCTGGTGATAATAATCCTCCTCATCTTCTGAAACCTAGAGGAAAGTTTTATTTTCTTTTTTCATCAGCCAAAAATACAAATGCATTATTATGGTCTCAACTGACGTCAGATGCAGCTTTAGTTCAAAGATCGTCCTTCCAACCATCAGCTACAGGCAGTCTGCTCTCTTTACTGAAGTGTTTCATTCCAGCTATTTGTCTCATTTTTCTGTTATCTGTGCATAAGGGTATACAGGCTCCAATGTTCTTGTCATGCCATATGGTTTCAGCAGAATGCTGGCAACTAGTGCAGTTGCTAGATCTTACTAGTTGTCTAAACAAAACAAGCAGCACGCCAGGTTGGAGCCACTGCTCACAGATAAATGTAACACTGTGAGTAACATCCTGATTTCTCTAAAACAGTTTAAAACCAGCTTCAGTTGCCTGACATTACAGTTCCTGTTTCTGTGATGAATACCCTTTATTCTCAGGATTTTCGAAATGTTTTCCCCCATTTTTATTGTTTTACAAACATCTGTGTACATGGAGTAGCCTTAAAAAGCTCAGATAACAGAATAAATAGTGTTGGGATTGAGGTTTGTTTGAAGACAGCTGGTATGTTTTAAAGCAGGCCTCTTTTATGACATTATTACATAAACCATGTGGTGTCTAATACTCAATAAAAGTCAATAAAGCCCTTAGCATAATTGTAGTGCTGTTGTTTAAAACAACTGTTTTCCTAATTCAGTTTCAAAACAGAGGAAACAGCTGTAGTCTATGAATATGTATGTGTTGATTTCTTTGAGCTTCCTTATGTGTTATGTAATGGGTAGCAAATTTAGTTGTGAATTACAAGAATTTTTCATTTTAGTGAGGACATCACAAGAGTATCTGGACACCTTTTTTTCCAATGCAAATTTTTCATTTACTGTCAATGAAAGATGCACCTGATCCGTTGACCACATCTAGGCTGACAATCAAACTACCAAGTAAAAATAAGAAAAAATTGAATTGCATACATAAAACATTATTGCATGGCTAATTTGCAGCCAAACTATCTGGTTTTACTCCCCCTCATCCCAAGCCCATATAGTGGCCTGGCCAGTTTTGCTTGAATATCACCTAAATCTCCTGGAGCAACAGTTTGTACATATGTTGATCCACATATGCACAAAAAAGTGATGGTCATCATTTTGGAGCAGGTCCAGTGGATAGCAGCAGAGCTTATTGGAGCGAGGTGGGCTTGTTCAGCCTTGAGAAGAGACGACTGAGAGGGGACCTGATCAATGTCTGTTGGTGTCCGTAGGGAGGTGTCAGAGGATGGACCAGGCTCTGTTCCAGCAATAGGACAAGTGGCAATGGGCAGAAACTGGTGCACAGGAACTTCCACCTGAATATGAGGAAGAACTTCTTTACTGTGTGAGTGACTGAGCACTGGAACAGATTGTCCAGAGAGGGTGTGGAGTCTCCCTTACTGGAGATATTCAAGATCCACCTGAATACAATCCAGCACCATGTGCTACGGGATGACCCTGCCTAAGCAGGGAGGTTGAACCAGATGACCCACTGTGGTCCCTTCCAGCCTTATCCATTCTGTGATTCTATGATTATTATATTAGCAGAGCTTTTAGAGCTTTCACTTGAGTAGTATCTAAGTGTGAGACAGAAACATCTTGTTCAGCAGCCAGTAATAAAATGTGAATTGCATGAGTAATTTGGCAGCAGCAGTTCTATGTTTTCTAATTGGATTACTAATTCACCTAAGACTGCAATCAAATGTTGGGTTTGCAGCAAGCAGCAAAAAGTACTCCAGTTTGAAATGCTCATGGAGGTTCAAAAGGGTATCAAGAATGATTTAGTTGGCCTTAGACGGTCTAAGAGAATGAGTTCTTCAAGGAGTTTTAGAGAAAAAGAATAAAGAAAAGTAAAAAATCAAAGAAATTAATGTACTGCAACAACAGTATAATGCAAGAATGACAGAAAGTTGATACTGCTTTTATACCCACGTAAGTATACTGTTAAGTTTAAAATGTTGCAGATAAAGAAAAAGAGGTAAGAAAACATACAGCACTTATTAACAGAAATGAATAATGGCTGGATTAGTGAACATTAATAATTCAATTGCTGAACAGTTATAATACATTATAACATTAATTTCAGCTTTCAATAGTGAAAAAACAAGAGTTTTCATAGCAATGGCTCCATTGCCTTCTCAGCCACCACTAAAGAAAGCCAGTCACGGGCATGTCATGAAACAAAAATGAAATGTTTTAGCTATAGAATAAGACACCAAATAATAATTTTGTTAATATGTGTTTGTTGCTGTATTTTTCCAACCTTGCATTTTTATGGTTGATTCTATGAATGAGTGGCAACTACAACATTTTATTACCATCCAAATGTAGTTGATGGTAGAAGATGTTTCTACCAGCCCCATATAGCCAGTGCAAAAGTCTAGTGGGGAATGGAGGCTGACAGTGGACTATCATGGCCTGAATGAAGTCACACCACCTCTGAGTACTGCTTGCTGGACATGTTGACATGTTGGAACTCCAGTATGAGCTGGAGTCAAAGACAGCCAAATGGTGCCACAATTGATATCACTAATGCATTTTTCTCAGTCCCTCTGGCAGCAGAGTGCAGGCCACGGCTTGCTTTTACTTGTAGGGGTGTCCAGTGTACCTGGAATCGACAGCCCCATGGGTGGAAACACAGCCCCCCCATCTGCCACGGCCTGATCCAGGCTGCACTGGAACAGAGTGGATCTTCGGAACACCTGCCATATATTGATGATATCATTGTGTGGGGTGATACAGCAGAAGTTTTTGAGAAAGAAAAGAAAATCATCCAAATTCTTGTGAAAGCTGGTCTTGCCGTAAAACAAAGTAAGGTAAAGGGACCTGCACAGATGTGGCAGGAGTCCCTCCCCTGCCACAGAAGAGCTTATTTGTTCTATCAGCTGGTGCGATAGCTCTGGGCATTCTGCCCCTCACATGAATTGGTGAGCTAACCCAGGCCAGACATGAGTCCTGTAGGGAGTTATCTTTGGTGCCAGAGATGGAATTCCCAGCTGACAATAAACATCTAGCCTTGAGAACAAGATGTAGGGAGATAAACTGGAATTTCTGACTGATGGACACTTTACTTTATAAACTATAAAAGCTACGTAAAACTTTCACAAAATCAGAAGTCTCCTATGCACACCCTGGAAACATGCAGGGCTTTTCCCTGAAGTTTGGACTTAAACTTTGCAGTTACTCTCCCAGGAACTGAGTGAAAGGATTCTATGTGTACTCCATCATCAATTTGGTGGTAAGCTACATTGACTCCTAATCTATACTATTCCTTTGCTAGCTGCAATATAGGTACCTTTTATCATGCACTGTATTTTTTATCTACTAGTAATTATTTTTTTTTTATCCTGTGTCGTAAGTAGTCTGTTTAAAGTCTTACCTCTGTTAATCTTGTGTCTATTCAATAAATAATTCATTTTGTAGTAGACCTAATCAGCCATTCTTAAGAACTTGCGAGTGAGAGCAGTTAATGAAAATCTGTGTTTGGTATGGAGATGGTTTAGGGACATACTTTAAGTTATATGTGTGGTTAAGAATGGATTCCAGTAACGAGAAATAAATACAGTGAAACAGTTGGAAGATATATAAATTATGTGGTATTTTAGTGTGACTCAAATGATATGGAATAAAGGATGGAGATTGTATTGAGTCTGACTGAGGTAGAGTTCATTTTTCCTCAGCAGCCCTCACAGAGTTGTTCTTTGCATCGGTAGCTGGAGGGGTGGTGATAACACACCAGTGTTTTGGCTGCTGCTGAGCAGAGCCGGCACAGCATCAGTGCTGTCTCTCTAACATTCCTCCCTGCCCACCCCATCAAGGGGCTGGGAGTGGGCAAGATCCTGGGAGGGGACACAACCAGGCCAGGTGACCCCTATTAACCAAAGGGATATTCCATACCGTATGACATCACCTCAGACATAAAAGCTAAAGGAGGGAGGAGGAATGGGGGGCATTTGTTATTTAACGATGTTTGCTTCCCTGGAAGTGGCTGAACATTGAGCACCAATGGGAAGTAGAGATCAATTTTTGTTTCCCTTTGCTTATGCACTCACAGACCCTAAACTGCCTAATCTCAACCTAGTAGTGGTTTCGGTCTTATTTTTCTCTCCCCTGCCTTACTGGGGAGTGATAGAGCGGCTTGGTGAGCACCTGGCATCCAGCCAAGGTCAACCCATTGCAGCATTGTTAAACTGCAGAGATAAAATCCCCGGGGCCTGTGTTAGGACTTTTACTCTGTCATTGTTAATTTTGTCAGGAGCCATGGTGGATGCAAACTGACGATATTAACCAGCTGTGAAAAGCAGAGCAGAGACTTCATGCCAATTCCACCTCCCTGACCATCCAGTAGTTCCTGGTTGATATCACTTTTTTTTCCCCCAGTCTCATCTCAAGTGTGAGTTCTCAGTGACAGCTCTGCTCACTGGGACGGCAGCTGTCAGAGGGTTAGCAAAAATATATTGGAATGATTACATTTTTTTAGAAATTCCCAGGAAGTGGTAAGCAGCCACTGACAGAAAAGCCTTGCAGATGTCTCAGAGCAAAAATCTCAAAAATGCAGCCCAAATCCCCACATATCTTTCAAAACCATGGCCATATATACTTGGAGAGTTAATTCCACATCAAAATTAAAGATATCAGTATTACAGAATCCTCAAGGGAGTAAGAAAGTCATATGATGTATATCTACACATGTATGCATTTGATAACAAATAATAGTTTATGATTCACAGATGTTTTATTCTTAAGTCATTAATTGCCTTAAAGATGCTTTGCAACAAAATTATTCAGAGATGTTCTTATTCCATTGCATTACATATTTTCCATCCTTTCTGTCATCAAGAGTGTCTATAATTATGATTTTTTTCTGGCAGATGGAAGCAATCTTGATAGATTTTATTTTTAGAATGGGCAGTGTTTCTGCAAAGTAAACGGGGTTATAATACCATATTCAAGTAAGGTCTATGTTATTAAAATTTAAATTGTCCAACTGGGGGCAGAAGGAGAATGAAGTCATGAGGTATGGAGCTTTCACCAAAGGAATGGATGGCAATGGCATGCCTCAAACACTGCATGTGAAACTCAGATTTCCTGAAATGTTATCTGTAAGGATAGCTAGCCACATGCACAAGTGGTCACAATGCAGTATTTTATGCTCCAAAATCAGTGACTTTGTCTATTAGTCAAGTTCCCACTCCATTCTACTGAGCTGCTGATGTACCTTGGTGTATTCTGTGGATCTTCACTTGAAGTGTTCTCTTCCCTTTGCTGTAAAATAGGAAAATAGTGTCAAAATTTTTTGATTACTATAACATTCAAAAATAGAATCTAATTATTCTCTTCCATTTTCAGTCTTGGCTAGATTATTTTTTTTTGGGAACCAATTAAAACCCACTAGAAAAGAATGAATGTGCTCTAAGAATCTTTGCTTTTGCTGCAAAAACTATTTATTCTGTGTCATTTAAAGTACTGACAACAAATAATGCACATTATGTCCCATACATTTAGTTTTTTTTCTCTTTCTGTGGTTTCTAAGGCTTTTACAATCACACTGGCCAGTCTCGAATAAGTTGGGAACCAACAGGTCAATTTTAGCCACATTAGACAATGATAGAAGTCTCACTAAAATGGTTCTGGAGGTTTTGTGGAAATCTGTAAAAAGGTAGGCAAAAGTGAACTGAATTAATGACTTCACTAGGAGAAAAAAGCCTCATCTGAACTCAAATTTTTTTTGTACTGTTTGGCTTGGCCATTCTGTGCATAAGAGCTATGGACACAACCAACAGCAGACAGCACAGATACAACACCAAGCCAGGCCTGACTGTGCTTCTTTCTTTCCAGATGGCAGTGAGGGAATGTGGGGGCCCATGCGAAAGCAGGTTTTATTGATTCCACTGGTCACGGAAAAAAAAAATGTTTTTCCTGTTAATACCTTTTGCACAAAGATATGTCAGATCCATTAAAATAACCAAATAAGTTTCCAAATGGCCTGTGAGTGACAGCCTCCACTGAGTAAAAAAAAAAGACTTAATTTCCTATCACAGTGGGCCAGATTCTCAGCCTGTGTGAACTGGCAGGATTAATATGAAATTAATTGAGTTGTGCTGACCTAATGCCAATTTGCCTACTGGTTTAGGATGTTAAAAATACTTCCTAGGAAATACATTTAAAAAAAAAAAAAAAGGCAGGAATATGTTTTGGGAAAATGGGCATAAAATTATGTTAGGGAGGTAAAATATTGACTAATTTAAGAGTGTCAAAACTAAGTAGGATAGTCACCCCTTTCTATCCCAAAACATTTTTCAGATTTCTTTACCCTCTGTTAGGAAATAGCATCTGTTTGGAGAGAAGACCTGGGCTGGGGCAAAAGCCAGAAGTATGGACACAAGGAGGAGACGGGGACTGTGAGGAGAGGTCAGTGACACCGTGAAACGCGGACTGGCACTGGGGGAGCAGAACCTGGGAGCCCCTCTTGGTTGAAATGCACAGGTTGAAATGCGCAGTCTGCGCTCTCTGCAGCATCCTCCCTCCTGTGCTAGGAGCAGACACCAAGGCACAGGAATCCCCCTGCCCCTCTGCTGACACCTGATCTTTGTAAGAAGTGCTGGCTACCTTGAAATACTGGGGTTAGGGGCAGCTAACGAATGTCTTGGGTCAACTCACATAATTTCAGATAATTAAAAAAATAAATTCCCTCTTGCTCCAACTGCAGGTGAGTCCAGAAGATTTTGTTCAGCTGTATTATAATGTTTAACCCACTCTCTCTTTTTAGATAAATTTTGAAATAATGTTACATGGAGCAAAAGCTGCAGAAGATTTAGTTTTGAAAATAACAGTGTAGATGTAATTTTTTATTTAATTTTTTTGCAGTCGTTATTATTTGGCACAAATGTCAGATTTGCATTTTCCTGCAAAGTTACAATGTGGGCAACAGATAAATAAGTCACACGCTCTATTTAAGACATGCCAGGAGGTGGCGTGTGCCTACTTAATTTCCTCTCTCAGACTCAAGCACAGAGTTTTGCACTGCAAGTACCGGATCATATATATGCATTTGCTTCCCCTTGGACTTCTGCCACATTTTAGGTACATAGCAATTAGTGTTTACCAAATGAGAAACTCTTCTCTAATTTTTTTGCTCATTGCTGTTCAGTATGAGCCCCAGTGGAACATTTGTTACCTCTTCAAATTTTGCTTTTGTAACTTAATTTCCTGGTGGACTTTTGCCTTAGTGCTCATCAATACTTATCTTAGTTCCTCACTTAATGTACATGCTAATTTGCTTTTTCCAGCACCTTTTAGATAGGGCACTTTTACCTCATTTGAATTGAGGGACAGACAGAATAAGTTTGAGGACATAGAGTTTGCAGTGTGGAAAACTTGTTGTTTTTTTTTTTCTGGAATTTTGTCTAGAAGGGAAATTATGACTGCTCTGCCCTTGCAGTGACCTCTTGCAGAAGCAACTACTGTCAATACCTATCCACTAATTTCCAGTGCCTCCAGAGGTTTTCCCTCTAGTTCTGGCTCCTAGGTCTAAGGTTCATCTTGTTTCTTAATCCCTCTGCACCACCATGAGTGGAGAGGAGTGGATGTTGTTGCTTCTTTCCTTGAAAAACTGGGGAAAATGTAAGTAGTTGCCAAGGGCAAGATAGGGTTTTGTGTTATGGGAGAGGTGGGGAGACCCACTGAACAGGGGAACTAAAGAAGAGGTGGAGGCAGAGCCCCTCTGACCTACTGTATCTCAAAGCCTTTCTCTCCCCTCTCTCCCCTCTCTCCCCTCTTTCCCCTCCCCTCTCCCCTCCTCTCCCCTGCCCTCCCCTTTTTCATGTATTTAGTTATACCAATATGCCAAGTTCATAAATAGAAAACTGTGGTGAAGGTGTTGCTTTATCTAGCTTGTGTTGGATGCAGCAGCCTGGGAGGAGGTCATGCCCTGACATGACATCTGTGACTACCAAAATCTGGAACTGGTTTCAGCTTTGCTCTCAGGTCTGCCAGCTGGTCCTGCATGCTTACAACCTGACTCTGGGAGCCATATGTCCTTCATTAACGGTTCACATCAGGTGCCACCCTGAAGACAAAATTCCTTAGGGCCAAAACAGATCAAAACATTGGCAGTCAGGAAGGCCAGCATTTCCACAGCTAGGCCACTGCTGTCTGTAAAGTAGTCTGGTGCTGTCTAGCATTCACATTCTTTTTCTTTAAGCACTGGAATGTATTAATTTTGTTCAGAGTGATCTAGAACTTGCGCAGCCGAGTGCCATACATGCCATGTACATCTTAGTCCCCTGAAGCTTATTCCTGCACTCTGGGAACAAATTCATCTGACTTTCCCAAGCTAATTGGGATGTCCAGTGAAAGAGTGAAGAACTGAGCATGTATTTAAATACTATGGAATCTGACTGAAAAACCCAAACTGACAGAAAATATAAAGAGAACGTAGTTTTAAAATGCAGCTTCTTGATGTTGCTGAACTCTAAAACCAGTTCAAGAAATGCTGTTCAGAAAATCACTGATAGGGTTGACTTCTGACATCACGTTGCCCGACAAAAGAAAATTCAGTGAAGTAAGCAAGATTTGCATACATGTGAACAGACAAAATTTAGCTCTGAGTTGTTCATCTGCCATGAGTGCAGCAGAAAATATTATCAGTTGCTTGACCATATTCTGTTTTTTATCTTGGTATGATTTTGACACATGAGATATGACATTTATCCTATATTTGACACATCCCAGGAAACTCTTTAAAGTTTTAAATAGAAAAATATCTATAGCCCTTTCTAACCAGTCTTGCCTCTGTGAATAGGTAATTACTGAGATTAAACAAGTGTCTCTAAATTGCTTACATATTCCAATTGCTTCTATTTTCTGCTGGCTTTATGATTGGCCTTCTAAAGAAAGCATGAAAGACATACTTGCTTTGCTTTTGAAATAGCCTGCAGAAGATGTCACTTTCATTTCAGGAATAGCAACAATTTGTTGTTTCTGAGGAATAAAAACTTTATTTTGTGATCTTGAACTGGTTTTTGCTTCAAAGTTTCTGAAGCAAGAGAGCCTGTATGTACTTTTAATCTTCCAAATTCAAATTCTCATAGCACTGAAGAAAATAAAAGCAGCAAACAAAAAATTCTAGCTGAGTTAAAGTAATAATGTGACTCCTTTCTCCAAGAAAAGTATCATTGATGAAAGGAATTGCTGTGTCTGATCCTCAATCCTAGTTCTCAACTCTTGCAGCAATAATAGCAGTTAATTTTTTCTTGTCCTCTATATTGCATTGTTGGACATGTTCTGTCTTTAATCTAAGGTTGCAAATATGAATAAACCATGATCCTGCTGACAGATACTCCTTTGACTCCAGCAGAACAGTGATTTCATTCACAAGTCTCTGCAGCGCAAATGTGAACAGGACTAAGCATAAACCTTAGGTTTGCTTAGTTCTGTTTCTGAATTTTACTGAATTCTAATTACTGAATTTTCCAAGAACAAATTGTTCATTTTCTTTGTGGATTTTGTGAAAATTTTCTTTCTTTGTTTCATTCATGAACCACAAAAAACCATGAAAAATGCTGCACAGTACTTGTAGTACTCATGCCTAAATTGTGAGTAGTATATTTAATATACCTAAATAGATAAGACTGTGCAAGAATCTCTTCCCTACTATTTGCCTTCCAAACGTTTGTCAGGTGTCTTGCACCTGATAATAGTAATTTAAACTGTAAATGGGTCAATGACTAAAAGAGAGTTACATTGTGTTCTTTAAGTATCTGATTTTTTTGTTTAGAAGTTATCATCATGTTTCTGCATAGAGACCAGAAAAAGATAAGTAGCTCTTTGCTTCCTTTACAGATTATTGCTCACAACCTGTTGATATATGGAGAGGAAAACAAATAGCTGTGAACATTGGAAGCACCATTCCTTGTTTGTCACATGAACTTATTTTTTTTTACTTTTACTTTTTTAACTTTAATCTCTGTGCATTGTTTTCAATCTTCAGAAGAACGAAATGAAGTAAAATAAATATCTATTTATCTTCAAGAACTCCTAGAAGTAGTATATCCTGTTGTAACTATACCAATATCCTGTAGATTTCTTACTTTTAATTTATGGAAGTATAACTGGTTACTGTAATAGCAGTCATCTCTTTCCTTCCCACTAACATGGTTTTGTTGTTCAGATAAGTGCATAGAATTGCCTGACAAAAATGGCGTGTAACTTTTACTGTGTGTTGTATTTTCACTCTAGTGTGCAGTGGTTTGTATGCATCACTAAAATGTGTGGTTCCAAGACAATATACTTTAACAAAAAATATACTTTAATAAAATATACTTTAACACCGGGAGTATTATGTGGCAAACATCTGTGAAGACAAGTGTAGGTCATCTGGAGCTAAAAGGTTCCTTTTCAGGACCTTGTTAAAATTTTTCATAATGTTACAGAAAGGCCTGTTTAAAATGCTTCTGTGTCCAAGACACAGGAGTGGGATTCTAATTTACCACATAATCACTCCCTTGGTGATTTTGCACAATATAGCCCAAATGAGATGCATCTGACTTTTCATTTGCTTGCCTTTTACTAACATTAATCAAATCTTCAGAGCTTCAAAATAGTTCTGTAGAGAGATGTGTCAGATTCTCCTGTTTCCCTCCCTCATTCCTGCCCTCCTTCCCCTCTGTGATTACATTCACTCTGCAGTTGGAAAGTAATTCCATCGTGTGTTGCATTAGTATGACTAATCATGGATGACAGTACTATCTCCTTATGGTTTTTGAAAACAGAAAAGCTAATTTCACAAGGAATAAGGCTTGACAAAATGAAATTCTGTCTTACACTCATCTGGTCTTTCATGTTATGGTTAATGGATCTTGTTATCTATATTCTATTGTAAAAGGAGAACATTGCTCATAGGAAATGTTTTTCACTTAGACCTAATCTAAAACTTGCTTTGTAACATGCAAAATAATTTTAAAAAATCAATTATTTAAAACAAACCACAACTATCAACATGTATATTGGAGAGTAACCAACAGCTACAACCCAAAAATACCGTGTCCTGGTGTAATTCTCAGCCACTTCAGTAATTTCCTTCAGAGGTCTCCAGATGTCTTGCAACTACAAATACACTTGCAAATAAATCTAACCAGGTTTAGCCTCTACAGGCATAGGATAAATTGTTTGTTTGTCACTGCTCATAGTTGATGCATGTCACCCACCAGATGTATTAACAGCATTTGCAGTTTAATCCATCTTCAGTATGATTTACATTGGCAATTCTATTATCTCCAAATGCAGGAGCTCATTTTGGATAGTGTCCAAAGAATTCATTTGAATGTTTGATCTGACTTCTGTCAGGGAATCTAAACAAGTTCTGGTCCCACACAAGTGGGCTGTGGTCTCAGGCATCATCTTACTGCCTCAGTGTTGGTCTTTTTGTATGTTCAAAAGCTACAGAGAGCAAGCCTTAGTTTACAACTTGTGCTTGTGCACTTGATTCTTAAGTGAAAGCTGAGTGAAACACATTTTTATTGTATTAACACTATAATATTAATGGCAATATTAAAAGCAAACTATGTACATTTTTTTCCTGGTATTGTATAAAATGTGAAAGATTAACATCTTCTTCTACTACTTTTAGAAACATATTGATCATTAATTGCAACTTCTGATACAATTACTCAGTCACTTTCATGTTGCCTCTACTCATTACTGGCTCAGAAGGTATGTCAATATTTCCTGTACTCTTGTACTCTTTCAAAGGGTAGGTGGAAAGCATTGCTGTCACATAATCCAAGCCTTTTTCAAAGGAAGGCTTTATCTCCCTATCTGACCTTTTTTAGAGGAACAGTCTTGCATAAACCCCTCTTCCCTCCCACCTATAGTGCTATAGTAGCCATGTGCTGTAAGAGACTTAGTATTTCCTACCTCATCACTCCCATTCCACAGAGAAGTGGTCCATAAAATTACACCTTTCCACTTGGCTGGCAACACACTATCATTTTGTTCCCTCGCATAGAGCAAAACTTCATAAAGCAAAAGGAGGAATAAAAATAAATGAAGGAACAGGGTTTTTTTCCAGGAACTCTGTGTAGTGACAAGAAGCAACTTTGCTTACACATCAGAAGAATCATAGAATCACAGAATGGTTTGGGTTAGATTGGACCTTAAAGATCATCTTGTTCCAGTGCCCTGCCATGAGAGGCAGTATCCTGTATTTGAAGCAAGCTGAAATTGAAAAAAAAAACCCCAAAAGTTGTTTGACATTTATACTTGACTTGAATCTTCATTTTACTTCTCAAAAAGACTAAGAAATTGAAGGACTCCAGCAACCTCTCACCTTCAGCCTCTTGGGCTTGTGTTTGGGAGTTTTATAATGGCTGTTCAAAGCAGATGGAAATGGTTGGGGGTTGTGGTTTCCCCATCTGAGGTTGCTTTTATTCTCCCATAGCATTCATTAGGAATGTATTTATGTGATCCCCTGTCCAACCAGAAGAGTATTTTCCCACAATTCTCTGTGGGTTTCAAATGCTTGACAAATAGCAATTCTGATCAGCAGACCTTGAAAATATCCTTTCTTTAATTCTGAGATTAGATTACCATGACATCATTAACTAAACTGTAGCTGGGTGAAACTATGGCAGGGGCAAGGGTAGGGGACAGGAGGTGAGGTAAAGATTGGTGAACTGGAGGACTAGGAGTAATTTCTCTGTGCTGCTCCCTGAATGTTATCTTAGGCACAGCATTTCCTCCCAGCTATGTCTCCAGCTGTGATGGCTGTCTGGAAAGGTGACCTACTTACATTCCCATCCCATGCCTTGCTGAGGAATAACACCCAACAGATCAGGAAACTGCTACAAGAAATGAAAATCTTAGCTGAACACTCACGCCGTTTAGGTGATGTTGTGGTAGACTTCCTGTGGGGATGAGTCTGGTGAGAAAAGAATTGAGGGCAGTAACTGATGTCACCCAGGCTGCTCTACTGTAACTTTGAATTCAAAATGACAAGCAGCTCAAAAAGGCCACCCTTTACACAGCTTTTCCGCTAACGTGTGAAGTCTCCTACGTTTCAAGCTAATTCAGCATACTATAGGATGTGCTAACAAATCCTGTATTATAGACTTCTATGTTTATAAAATAAATTTTTATAGACGCATTGTTAGGCCTGCAGAAGTGAATATAGCATATCGATGATAAAAGGTACACAATTCCTCATTTGTAACACACTGACTCACCCTGCGGTGTTACATGGAGTGTTAGAGCACTTCAGATTATTCTGATAACTTCTGTCTCTGGAGAGAATCCAAGAAAGATGAAGCTGGGGTGAGAGGAACAAAAAGGATGAAGGGAACATCAGTACCCCTCTTTTATCACCCATTCCTACGGATCCTGCAAAAGCCTGGGTTTGGCCTCACCAGCAGGGCTCAGGCACCAGGGAGGCTTAAGACCCCTCTCCACAGTACTTCTTCCACCCTTCAGGGACTGCAGTGTAATGGGAGCAAGGGAAGGGGACAGACAGGCAGCAGGACATTGTGCCTGCGAGCTGTGAGGTACATTTAGAACTGGGAGATGAAAAGCAGGGAAGAGTCGCCAGGCTTTGAATATTTGCATTTCACAGAATAAATCCCCAGTGTTTTGCCCCCAAGGAAGAACTGAAATTTCAGAAATGTTTAAGGGATAACAGTAGCCCTCTTCCAGGCATAGATTCTGGTTTTGCTAGGGCTGACCCAGTTCTGTTCCTCCTTTAGTGAGACAGTATCTCACTAGAATAACAACATGTCTCAGTTCATACACAACATCCCTTACCAATGCTAAGATTCAGAATATAATTTAGTTATAAATATAGCTATTAATTTCAGGATCTCTAGGGATATGCTGAGACACTGATGCCTAGTTCCTGCATTACTCTATGATGTATTTTACACAGTCAGATTGCAGAAACATGTTTCTACATTCTTTAGTTTAGATTAATAAGTGTATTTGCAGGAAATAAACTTTATATCAGAACATTTTGCCACAAATTTACCCTTCCTGTTAAACTTGTTGGCTGGCTGAAAAATATCGTTTGTGTAAAGTACTCTTGTCATAAATAAATGTATTCTTCATGAGCAGGGACTCAGAACTCTGCCCCTTCCCTTCTATGTTCTTAGGGGCATCAGTTCTTAGGTTCCCCATATTTGGGGAATTGCAACATCATGCATAAAGAATATTCTCTTCCACTAATACAAAGAACTTGTACCAGAGAAAGATATTCTGATAATATTGCAAACTGGCCGTCCTCCTACCTGCTATCTTGGCTGTTATGACACACGTAGTATCAGTGATCCAAGCACTGAAAATGTATTAGTCTGCTGTGCTCGTTTTCCTGCTTCTGCCAAACCATGAGGCTGCCTTAACTATAATCAGATTTAAGCAATAATAGCAAGAATTAGATTTTTCTTATTTCCTTCAGGTACTTGAGACTCATTTTTACACCTAAGTCTTATTTCAAGCTTTTATTCATAGCAGAGACAGCTTCTTACGTGGAACTTTATTTCTAAAATCCAGTAGCCAGGACTTTGCCACACAAATAAAAGTATAGAATCATGGAATGGTTTAGGTTGGAAGGGAGCTGTAAGAGCACATGGCTGGGTCATGTCCAGTCTCTCATCCACCAGCACCCTCAAGTGCTTCTCGGCAGGGCTGCTCGATCTGTCCACTTATCAAATCTATCTCCAATTCAGAGAGAACGAGGTCGTGTGGGTCTGTTGTGTCAAAGGCTTTACAGAAGTACAGATAAATGACATCTGTAGCCCTTCCCTTGTCCACTGATGTGGTCACTCCATCATAGAAGGCCACTGGGTTGGTCAGGCAGGACTTACCCTTGGTGATGCTGTGCTGGCTGTCCCAAATCACCTGCCTGTTTTCCATATACCTTAGCATGGCTTCCAGGAGGATCTGTTCATGATCTGCCCAGGCACAGAGGTGAGGCTGACAGGTCGGTAGTTCCCAGGGTCCTCCTTTCTATCCCTTCTAAAGATGGGGATGATATTTCCCTTTCTCCAGTCACCTGAGACTTCACCTGACTGCTATGGCTTTTCAAACATCATGAGGAATGACTTGGCAACCACATCAGCCAATTCCATCCAGACTTATTTCTGGTTTCACTTTCTCAGTGGCGTCCGCCAGCTGCTGGTTGCTCTTCAGCATCCCGTTGGGCATCACAAACACTTTGGTACCCTAAAAGGTCTCTTCAGTTTTTACCTTTTCGTATTTGGCTCCTATCTATGCCATCGTGGCTGTTAGTGAGAAGCATTGGGTCAGTCATTGGGAGGTTCATGTCCAAATGGATCTGAATGAGATCATGACTATTCAGGTTTGGCTCCTTAAGGAATCCATCGACTTCTAGCAGCTTTTGTGGTTTGCAACGAGATGTTCAGCCTTACTTATGATCCACTCCCTGAAGAAGCCCACCTTGAGCTTCACCTTGGGATCCACCTTGAGCAGCAGGTTAGCTCTCCTGAAGTCCATGGCTGCAATTTTACTTGCTGCCCTGCTTTTTCCTCACCTGATACAGAGCTCCACAATCTCATGGTCACTGCAGCCACAGCTGCCCCCAACCTTCACATCTCCAGAAAGACTTCTCTGCTTGTTAATATGAGGGAGCAGCACACCATTCCTTATGGGATTCTCTATCTTTTAAGTATAAATTCAATTTTTCTTGTCTAGTAAAAAGACTTAAATGCCTAAAATACAACCTTCTATCTTCAGTTTTGTAGTAGAAGAACTGCCTATCGTGATTAACTAAGCCAAGATGCATATGGAGTATCATTTCATTAACAGAGGTTCAGGTTTGCATCACTGACAGCAAAAACATGTGCTGCTGAAGCTGTGAAACACTGCAATTTAAAAGAAGGATTCAGAGGTCATTTTGAATTTATAACCACAACTGATGTGAAATACAAGTGAAAATCAGCTGATGCACACTTCATGCTGCACAGATCTCTCAGTGAGAGTGGGTATAAATTCTGTTGGCTGCAATACCGAAAAAAATACTGTACTGCTCTTGTAAAGAAGTGGTTTGATTATAACAACCATGTTGTAGGGAGATAGCACTTGCCTCCCACCCTCTCTCCTAACCAACACTCAGCAGCTAGAACTTCACTCTAAAATGGACATGCAGCACCACCTCTCGTTGGGATTGCTTTGTGCAATGCGATCCTTGCAGTTTCCCTCCTTCCTCTCCCGTCCCCTTGATAAATATAACAACAAACTGGGACAAGTAGCACAGTATTTTGCTTTTATGAATATGTAAAAGTACAATTATTCTGCCCACTTTGAAGGCTACAGGATCAATGTGCTCACACAACTCCTTTAAAGTGTTGCCATTTACATCCCTCAGATTAGAACTGTCCACTCTGGGCAAACTGCCTGTTGGAAACCTTTGCATGTTGGCATCCCACGACTACTCCAGATATGCCAACACCTCTGCCATGGTTTAACCCTGGCCAGCAACTAAGCCCCACACAGCCATCTGCTCTCTCCCCCAGCTGGATGAGGGAGGGAATTGGAAGAGTGGAAGTGAGAAGACTCGTGAGTTGAGATAAAGACAGTTTAATAGGTAAAGCAAAAGCTGAGCACACAAGCAAAGTGAACCAAGGAATTCATTCACCACTTCCCATGGGCAGACAAGGATCAGCTATCCCTAGGAAAATAGGGCTCCATTGTGCATAACAGTGGCTTGAGAAGACAAGCACCTCACTCTGAACATCTCCCCTTCCTTCTTCTTCCCCAGCTTTATATGCTGAGTACAGCACCATATGGCCTGGAATATACCTGTGGTCAGTTGGGGTCACCTGTCCTGGCTGTGTTCCCTCCCCACTCTTTCTGCACTTGTTTCTGTGAGGAGCAGAAAAGGCCTTGGCTGTGTGTAAGCCCTGCTCAGCAATAACTAAAACATCCCTGTGTTATCAATGAGGTTTGCAGCACAAATCCAAAACACAACTCTATACCACCTGTAAGCTTTATCCCAGCCAAACCACTACTACATCTTAAATAAAACTAGGACTGGGAAACTGAGGCATTTCCTCTATTGAGGGGTATGAATGCACATTGAGGTGCTTTGTCAAGGAGGTAGATAGAGCAGGGAAAGGAACCTCTTAAATTTGATCGGCTACCATCGAAAAAGTGATATGGGTAGCAGGCTTGTATGGAACTGCATTTTTCATATAATTCAGCCATCCTGATGATGTTAACTCACTGTAATTCTAAATGATTTTTTTCCTTGAATTTCACTATTTTGGTATAAAGATAGATCCTTGTTTGGGGCTGGACTTTTCCTTAACAAGCATTAAAGGAATAAAAACTCTCTCAATAAAGAGAAGCTTTTAGAAAACACGTAAAGCCTGTTAGCATATAAACAGCAAAAAACCCCAACATGGATCCATGGTAGTTCAGGCACCTACAAATACAAATAATAAAAAAAGCCTAGAAAAAATTTCGAAGTTTCTAGAGATCATGTGAGAATCTCTTGTAACATTTGTCTATTTTTGTGTAATACTGTCAAGAACTAGTTCTGTTTTAGCAGCAAAGGTTAACAGGTATCATCTCAGACTGACTGGCATAAATTGGTATTTTTAGGCAATTTCTTCTCTCACTTTCAAATTAATTTGTGGTCTTTAGCAAAATTTTAAAAAAAACCAAAAACAAACCGTCAGTGATGAGGCAATATCTAAAAATAATCCAAAATGTGCAGATGCAGAAGAAAATTGATTGTATATATGGATCATTTCTTTCACAAAGAAACATGAGCTCAGAACTTTGATGACTGAATGCTTAACTACTCAACCTCCTGGCTGACTAGACCCTCATAAAAGCATTATTTTTCTGAGAAAGTCCTAGTGGAAAAGATTTTTCAGAGCAGTGAACTCTTTGCTGACTTTCACTTACGGAACAGAAAAAGAGTATTTTCTCTTAGTACAGAGCCTGCTGTGGGAAGAGGTAAGTAGGTGCTTTTAGGTAGCATGAGTGGTATGATATAATGGTATAATCATAATTTTACTCTGCTACCAAAACATATGACACTGCAGGAATTCAAAACTCCTTGCATGTTATCCATCAAGGTCCAGTCTTGTGCAGATAACATACTAAAGTGCCACAGACTGATTTACACTTTAGAGGAAAAGGGTGGTGTAGAGTATATGTACCAAATTTTTGGTCATGGTCTCAGAAAAATAAATCACTTTGTCGTTTTTATTTTGTAGGGTATTAAAAAAGTGATGACTAATTAGAACGAAAAAATGAAGCTTCATTATTGATTGAAGTGAGCTGCATAATAAAGCACTATCAAAGAAAAGATGCATTGAATTAGTAACACCAAACTTGAAAGTTTCTAAAAGTGCAGATAAATAATTAATCTCAAAGATTATAAAAAATTTAAAATAACTCAAATCTTGTGAACATGTGTGGTCCTTATGCAATCAAAAATCCCACAGAATCAAGAAGTTTGCCTATGAAAGGGAAGACTTCAGGGTTTTGGAAATGAAATCAGATGGAGGAAGGATGAGCATTTTACTAAAAATGATGCAATCTGAAAAACCATTTCTCAAATTGAAGCTGTAGTCTAATCCTTCCTAATACGCATTATTATTTTCTAATCCTGTTTTTTGCACTTTACTCTTTGAAACAATAATAGTGCTTTACAAAAGAAGATGATGCCATAAAAGCTTGCCATCCTAACTCCTCTAAATTTGTTTGTCTCCTGTAAAATGGATCCATTCCCATGGCTTTATAATCTGTGGATTTTTTGCATGAAGTAAAGAGATAGGAGGAAGGTAAGAACTGTTTAATGACTTTTTGTCCCCTGCCCAGCTCCAGGGAAGAGAGAAATTCACATCTGTCCAAAGGTGATGGGCTGAGGCACTGCTCACTTGGGTATTTTGCAGGGCAGGTAACTGCAGATGATTTATGTGCTTGAGAAACATCACAGACCCCTACTACTCACTTATTTCTAGCTGTGCTTTGTGCTGTGGTTCATGCCTACAACACTTAAGTTAAAACTGTCTTCTATTTTCCCAGAAGAGCTCTAGCAAGTCCAGCAGAAGAAAAAATTCAGTTGAAGGAAGAAAGCTTACAGTGCTGAAGATAAACCTGGTTAGCAGAGAAAAATGCCATCCTCTGGAGGAAGCAGGTCAGATCAGTCACTAGAAAACACTGAAATTAATGAAATAATTTTGAAAAAACCCACAACACCCATACATACATAGGACTGCATTAGGAGAAAGTAGAGTTTTTATTTGTATTATACATGCTCAATGACTTTGCAAAAAAAAAGGAAAAAAGTCCTCATCATATCTAGTTGTTGCAGACCCATACACTCACCTTTTAATTCCAGTTTGCTGAAAGGAGCAGGAGGATGGAGTGTAACTGGTGTGCAACAAGCTTATGCTCAGATGTGCACAGAGGAGAAGCAATGCTTCCTCAGTCCTGTAGCTGTATCTTTCTCTTGGACCTTTTCCAAGTTGATTTTCATTTGTTTGCTATAGGGGTAGAGGAGCACATTCTCACTGGCCCTTCTGAAAT
Organism: Dryoscopus gambensis; assembly: GCA_013389985.1. Taxonomy (NCBI): domain Eukaryota; kingdom Metazoa; phylum Chordata; class Aves; order Passeriformes; family Malaconotidae; genus Dryoscopus; species Dryoscopus gambensis. The sequence goes on along the minus strand of WEIT01040383.1, from coordinate 20,154 downwards.
TCTCCAGATCTAAGGCAGAAGCAACAGGATTCACAAAAGAACATGAGTAAGGTTCAGTTCAAGCAAAAATCAAAAGCGTTCTTAAAGAGGAATTATAAAATTATTTCTTTTTACTTTTTTAGGTGATGATATAGAAATCTATGTGGATACGGCCTTAAAAATGAGTAGAAGAAACATCTAGTTATCATCTCATAAAGCATGCTGTTCTTCATTACTGCATGAGTTTTTTTAAATACCTGTGAAGACTTTTCTGCTTGGAAGTGCAAAATAAATTGGATTGTATAGAATATCAGCAGTCTTAGGCAAAATTAAGCTTTCAGGAAGGCTTAATGGCAGAAAACATAATGGTATTTAGATTATAGGGCCATAAAGGACAGAACTATCAAGAAGTGAACAAAAAACATAACCCATGAAGAAAACTCCCAGAGCAAAGTACAGTTATTTCATCCCATTAAGGGTTCAGCTTCTTCTCTTATTTTTGAAACAGATGGTATGACAAGATTGGCAATGCTCTGCAGCATGAGCATCATCTAACTCATTCAGAGCTGAGCTGAAAATAATAAAATGAAACTCAGCATGGAAAAAGACTCAAGCTAACCCATGCATGGGGAAAGAAATTCAAAACAAAGAGATGGAAACAAGAGGAAACTTGGAAAGCAAGTGTGCTAAAGAAGGCCAAGGAATGGGTGGCACACAGAGGATGTCCACTTAACCAGGTGAGGGGTTTCAGCTGTGGAGACTGGAATTATTCAAACTGGAACATGACTGGGACATTGTGACTTGAACTTTTACATTTAGCTAATAAATTAGTGATTGCATGGCTTTTAATGGTGAGAACTCGCTGGAGTTTGAGTTTCTGTGCCTTTGTTAAAATTTTCCATAACTCCTGACCTTCTCTATGGCAGACATGAAGCACTGTATTTTATGGTTCAGAAAGTTTGTAACTCTGTCGGAGTTGCAGATTGCTCTTTTTCCTCAGCCCCCTGGGAAGGTCTGATCCAGTTCCACAGTGCTGCCTTTGGAAGCACCAGCACTGAGCGCTTCGTGTTTGCGTGTTTGTCATGAAAAAATAAATATTCATCTGGTGCATCTATGTGATCAGACAGAGTGACAGAACCTTCCTTTTCTGGCCAAAGTGTTTGGAGGAATTTCTGTCTTTCCTGATTAATTTTTTTTAATTTTTAGCAATACTTCAGCTCTTACTATACGTTATGTTCCCTCAATACATTCAGGTATAACTGGTTATGTATAACAGTTGAACATATCCTTTACTAATTTTTATGTGGCTGAAAAATGGAGCTAATTATAACTCATGCAGAGATTCGATGGCTGTGAGTAATTCCAATTTTTAAGTTTCTGGACTTGTGGTTTTTGTCCTTTTACTGTTTGCTTCCTTAACACATAAGCTTCATATTGAGACCAGCCAAAGTAAACCAATGATGAAACGAAGGAAAGGTGTTTAAGACAAGAAGCACCAGCCCATGGGAACTGTCAACCTCTAGTAAATTTGTTCTGGATATTTAGAAGATTGAATTTTTTTTGAAAGAAAGATTATAAACACACACGGTAAAGAATCTGAGTGAAAATTATTTCCCCTTTCCATTCAAAATAGAAGAATAACAATGATTATCTTGGGCCAAGGCTTAGATTTTCCGCTAACACAGCAGTTACCAAGGAAAAGCTTTGCAGTAGGTTTGTAAAGAATCTTTATATGACTAACAGATATTTGATGCTTCCTGAATAATACCTCATGTTCCAAATTGAAAGTAGCCTTTTACAGAAAGTTTCTCTTTCTGACTTGATTTCAAGTCATTAGAGTGACTCATTAAAATACCTTGTTTCTGAAAACTCCCTAAAGCAGCAAAGGAAGTACCATTCAGACAGATCATCACCCACAAAGCTCTGCTTTGTGATTTATATGACTTCTATAACAAAAACCTGGTTTGGCTGTTTTTTTTTTAACTGACACTGTGTCCTGGGCTTCAATTTTTTCCAGCATTACAGGCAACTTTGAAGTGCTGGGAGTTACTTTGGGTATGTGGAGAGTGGTGGTCATGGGGATGCATCCCATCATTGCCTCTCAGGGTGTAAGTGCTGCATGTCTGCCATTGTCAGCACAAAGGTTCACCAAGGGAACTTGTGTATACAAATGTAAGAAACTGCTTGCAAACCTGTTGCAGCGGCTGAACCAGCAGCTGTGGTGGCCGGGGGGGCCAAAGAGCCCAGCTATGGGGGAGGCTCGCTGGTGGGAAAACTCTGAGGTCTAAGAGCACCCCTAAACTCGGTGAGAAAGGCTTTTCCCATCAGATCTTGTGATTCTGGGCAGATTCGGTCTGTCGGATTGGCCAGTTGACAGACACCCCCTGTATCCCTTAAAAGGATGTAATCCAGCCCCCACTCCGCCCTCTCCTTCTCCCCGTAGGTTGTTGTATTACCCCGCAGCCCTTCTGTACCGCTTTATAAGTGTGTCACGGGCAGAAGCCGATTTTCTCTGTCCCTGGGCTGCTTCGTCGTGGTTTGGTAATAAAACCTTTCGGAATTCTATACAGAGGGCCGCCTCTTGACTCTTTGCCTCTAGGGACACCTGAGCTGGCCAGCTCAGTGTGAGCGTGTGACTTGCTTCTACCGCACGGGCGAGAGAGCTGCTTGCGAGTGTGCAAAACAGCACTGCCGGGGCTTCCTTCCTGAGGAACGCCTCAGGAATAAAGCAGCAGCATCTCCACCAAACACCCACACAGCATTACAAACCCTCACGGTGAATTTAACAGAAGGCAGCACATGTAACACGCTGGTTGGCTGCACCGGTCCTTGGTGGATAAATGCCTGTGCGGAGGCAGCCGGGGCAAAGATACAAGAAGGTTGCAATGGTGTGAGTGCAACAGCAACGCAGAATGGAGAGGAACATCGGGTTAAATTTTACCTGGTGCTTGACAAGACTTTGGTCCAGCTGTATCCCACTCAGGAGTATGCCCTTCTACCTTCCTAGAAAGCCTAGAGCTTTTCATCTCTCCTGCTCCTGCTTTTAAATACTCATTATATCCCTGAACATAGATCTAGATTAGTGTCCCGACCACAGTCACAGGAGAATATTTCACATAGTGCAAAGTATAAAAAGGTCAAACTGAAACCCTGCTAAATGAGAATATTAGGAGTATTTACAACAGTCAAACATAGCACTTGCCTAACAAATCCAAAACTGTTCAAATACTTCTGTCCTGCAGATCATTTTATTAAGAAGAAAAAGATACTGATTTGCTTTTCCAAATTGGTGTGTTCTCTTGATCTATTTTTTCAGCTGATAAACTGCAATATCAGATGGGGCTTTCATCAAGGGTGAACCAACCAGTCCGTGCTCAGGATGGGACCTCCAGATGCCCTGAACTTCCCTGCTGCCTCCCTCCCCAGACAGGGGAACCTAGCCTACTGGAACAGGACTCAAAGCAGGCAGGGTAGCAGGCTGCATACAGCCTTCCATTGCTGCAGTCCATGTCCTAGTGGGGCTGGGATCCCCAAGGAATGAAATCATGCCTCTAACTAGTGAAGCAGAGTATCAAAGCTAAGGCATGTATGATCTCCTCTCCCATTAACAGCTGGACCATCTGAAGCACTGCTGGCACTGTTAGACCTCTGCTTGCAAAGGGAGCTTGTTTCTGGCAGGTTTGCTTGACTGAATAAATAGTTGCTTGAATATTTTATTTCTGCTGCTTTGCAAGTCTGTTTGTTGTGACACCATTAGCAAGCAAGTGATGCAATACCCTCAGTAAACACAATGGTTTCAGGATGGAGGGGAATTTCACATCATGGTGGCTGGACTGCTGTCCTTCCCCTTCTTACTGACTGCCTGACTGCTGTCTTCCTCCTCCCTCCCTCCCTCTCAGTCCCCAGTTGTCTTTCCTTCCCTCCTTTCCCTTATGAAAGGATAAATATTCTCTCTCCAATTCTTTCTAAACTAAGGGCAGATATTGCATGCAAAGTTACATTTAGTATTTTGGCTCTAATCTAACCAAAACACGACCAAGGAGGGTTTTATCCTCCTTTGGAGATCTTCATGTGACTCCAGGGACTAATAATGGATATTCAGCAGCTCAGTTATGTACTATGGAAACAGAGGTGGATAACTCAGGGGAAAGAGAAATAAAAGGCCTAATCAAAGGGAAGAGATAACTTGAAGATAAATATGATAGAGCCATGAAACAGAGAATTACTAAAGGCTCTTCCAGATTGCAGAGGTGGGGAGGAGAAAGATTTTCCCTGCAAAAGATAAAACACTGTGAAGAAGAGTCATAGAGGTCAGGAAAAAACATTCCTGCTGTCACAGGTATGGCCCTCCAATTAAATGATATTTTGATGTTTGTTCCATTGGGATGGAGATTTCCAGCTGCTGCCCTGCTCCCTAGATCTGGCTCATCCATCCCACCTAGGACAGCTATTTAGGAAGCAAGAGCTGCCCTAGTCCTTGAGCAGTTCCTTTCAAGCCCAGGCTATCCCTGTACAGAGCATTCCCTGTACAGAGCTGGTCCTGCCTCTGCTTCCCTGAGAGTGTGAAACAAGGAGCAGACGCCTGCTGGCACAAACAGCTGAGCCTCTCCTACCTGAAATGGCTGATGGTCTCACATCCATGTTATCTGCAAGGAAAAGGAATATGCCCTGCCCCACAAATCTGACCCCACAAATAACATATTTGACCCACTTTTTAAAGCTGTTGAGCTAGATTAAATGGATTGCCAATAACAAAACCAGCAGCAGTGAGCTTTCCCAGCTGAAAAACAGGTCTGTTAGTCTCCTTTCAGTTATCTGTGCTCTTCTGTAAGTTGTCTGATTTAAATTTTATTTCCTTAACACATTAATAACAGGACACAGCCCCAGATAATTACTCTTTCTTTTCTGTTGGAAATTAAACTGGAATTATTTGATCCTCTGTGCCTGTGAAAGGTTTCCTTGCTAGGTCTTGGGGGACTACACTGAAATTACTTTGCAGATTTTTCTTCCTCGGTTTGGAGTTTGTCAATGATCAGCAGGTGGTTTTTGGCCATCATTCAGGAGCTGTACTTTAACTGAATTATTTAGATGAGAGACCCAAATTGTGGTCTCAATTTCTCTTGAGCAAAAACTGTAAAAGCTGCTTTCAGACTGAAATATGATGTTTCAGGTTTTGGGATTCAACCTGAGTGGCCTTGCAACACACATTCACCAATCAGTTACACATCTGGGGAGCATGCCCCCCAGAACCTCTCTGAGTTAAGAAATTAAAAATCAAAATCCATTTACTCAAGTCCCCAAGCAAAGCAATTTGGACTTTGATTTCCTGTAGCATCTTTTGGCTGATTTATGCTGTGATTAAAATTTTTGTTGCTGATGATGCATTATGCATGCAATAGCTGATGAAATAACATCACAGTAAAATCTAAAAATAGAGTCATTCAAGTATCCTTTAAAGAAAACCTGATATGAATACTAGCTCACACATCAATGAAACTGAGCTGCAAAGGCACATTCCTCTTACCCACATTTCATGCAGAATTGAAAGCCCAGACTGATCCCTGTTGTGCACATTCCTACCATCTAAACTTCAGAGGTGATTTGATTTGATTTAGTATAATTTAATGAGACAGGAAGAGTGGCGAGGTGTACACTGGGTTCTTCTGTACAGCACAGGTGGATAGTTTTACCCATTTTGTCCTTTCCAGTTAATGTGTTGCAGTTGGCTTGTCATGACTGCTCCTCAGCAGACCTGAGGGTACCACCTCAAGCTGGGGGTAGCATTTCAAAACATCTTTTATTTCCCCTCAAATAAGAAAATGAAGCAACTCAGGCTTTTTGATATCAACAGAGGAAAATGTCTTTCTCTCTTTCGAGCTTTAAGCAGCCATGGCATAAACATCTGCTCTCTACCTCAATCATTTATTCTCTCCTTGATTTGAAAATGTGCGTAGGAGGGTTCAGGACTTGAGGATGAGTCCCATAACCTGCTTATTGGTGTCCTAGCAGAAGGATTGGCTGCCTTCTTGAGTCATTGGGGATCCTAAAATCTATTTTTGTGTCCCCTTCCCTTGGAATGGACACCTCTGAGGAAGGGGGAACTTCATTCAGCCTCTTTCAGGGTGATGAGGAAGGCAACAAGCATGGGTGTGGTCAGCTAAAAGGAGCTGCACACGTTTTAATCGGTGTATCCACTGGATGAACGTGCTCTGTGGGTGTGACAGTTGTGCAGAAGATGACAGAGGATCCACTCATCCTTGGCAGCACATCACTTCCATGGTGCCCCCTTCATGCAGCTTGAGAGGGGAATAGAGATGTTAAAAAATCATGGTAAAGGAATTCTTCAAGCTTAGGCACAGAATAATAGAGGTGAAACCTACAGGAAACATGGATTACAACTAGACAAATGAATATTGTTTGGAAAGAGAAGAGTGATGGAAAAATCAGTATGACTTCTGGACTCTTCCCCTCCCAGAACCCAAGTGATCCTCAAAGCTTTTCCAGAGTGTGTTTTAAAGTTTGACTTCATTCTGACATTGCTTTCCTCTTCTGTGCAGTTAACCCTGAAGGATGCAGGTCTCCTTTTGAAGAATGCTTGGTGAGATTTATTATTGTGGCTTTAATGTGAGAGTATCTGCTGTCAGCACACGGGGATCGACAGTGGACTTTGGTTTTGAACACGGCAGTTATAAACAGACCTGCCTATAGAGAGCAGGGAGTCGACCTTGCAAACATTGTGCACTGCATTGAGTTCAGCTCGCTCCTTAGTGATGGGATTTATTTGTTTTACTTCTCTATCTTCAGCAGTGAAAGACTCTGCCAGAATATCAATGCAATGAGTTATTTCTCAGGCATTTCAAGACAGCCCTCCCTTGCAAGTCTCATCACTTTGAGACTTGCAAAAAAAGAATTTTTTTTGCTTTTCCCTCTGCAGCAGGCAGTGTCTGTAGCTGGATCGTTTGAGGCACCTTTGCAGCATTTAAGTAAGCTTTCACAACTTCACACAGAGAAAAGGTACAGGCTTTCATTAAGTGTCTGTACAGCAATTAGCCTATTAACATTTAGCAAAGCAGAACTGACTAATTACGTCATTTGCAGTAGCTGCTTCCAGTGTGGTTTGTTTGGAATAACGCAGCCGTGGTAGTTAATGACTGTAGCACAGACAGGGAGAGCAACAGAGAGGCAGACGTACTTGCTAGCAAAGCAACAAGCAACCTCTCTTCATGCCATGCCTGATTCCTACCCTTTAAAACTGATCAAATGAGGGCTCCACAGTGTCTGCTGGCACTTGCACATTTAATATTATAAACAGAGTTTAATGCATGCAGATTCACCCTCCTCATGGTGAGTAACAGTGGCTGCAGCAGCCTGTTATTTAATAGTATGTGACAGAACTGCTTCTTTTGCTCAGATTGTGTGGGTCTGTACTTTCAGAGCTGAAAGCTCCAGGTTTATTCCAAGTTAATGACAGCAGCACTAGTGCCTGCACATATGCATTATTTACATAGAAACAAAATTAAAACTTTGACAGAGGAGAATATTTTAGGTAGATTGTTTCTGCTTTTGGGAAGCAGTGATGCTGTAACTGAGAGAATAACACAGTTAAATCCATCTTTGATACACCCAGAAGTGACAATGCAATTTTGCCAAGGGTCAAAATATTCTAGACCTGTTCCTAATTAATGAGCTAAAGATCCATCGCCCATCAAATAAGGTACTTCCACACTACAAAATTTTGAAAATAACATGAAATCCATAAAATGTAACTGCATCCTGATAATTCTTTTCAAATTATTCTCATCTATAGAGAAGTTAAATCCATCGGCCAGAATGTCATTTATTTTTCTGTGAATATGACAATTTAAACAGTATGCAGTTGAGATTGCAGTAAGTTAGATTGCTTGCTGGTTTTGTCTTAAATTTATAGAAGCCAGATGAAAGCTCCTTTCTTGCCTCAAGAAAAAAAACAACAAAAACAGTTGTTCCCCTGATGTACATTCTTAAACATTGGAGAAAAATATTTCCTTTAAAGCAGCCAAGACAAGAATATCAAATATCTATTAGGAAAATAATTTGGGGTCCTGAAATGTTAAAAGAAATGCAAATCCCTCTAGTATTAAACTCATATAAAATTTTCAATAGTTTTAGAAGTAAAATTTATGGACATATCTATTGGAAAGTCTAGTCTATTTTTGGGAAGGTAAAAAAAATATTCACCCATGCTCATACTGTCTGCAAATGTGTTTTTATATTTGGACTCAGTTATTAATGTAGAGCTGTTTATGAAGATTTACGTCGAAAATCTTTTTCTGCTCTACTTCCTTCTCAGAAAATGGATTTTTCAGAACAAATATTTTTGTAAGACTCTTTCAGGTAAGATGGCATTTCCACTCAATTATGTGAGACCAGTTCCCCAGCAGTCCTCAGGGACCTGACAACCTAAAGATTGTTCTTAAACATACCTGATTCTCACTGCTGCCCTATGTTCTGATTGTTTCGCTGGTTTCTCCCTTTCTTCATTCCTTGTACAAATTGTGGTTTTTTTATGATATGAATTGATACAGTACTTCAGTTTCTAAAACAAAACAGTTTGAATCCATTTTGATTTGACAGGTTAAATCCCAAACTACTGAGATCAGCCAGAATTTTGCTATGGTTTTAAAATATATGCTATAGCTCAGAAACCTAATGGTATAATCTATGGTCCAGTTCCATTTAAGGCGCTACATCTGTGGTCCAGCCTCATTCCACTTAAATGAGCCTGGTCATGACTACCCCACCAATTCTGACTATCTGAAAAAAAGAGTGTGTAATTTGCTGTTTAAAGGCAAGATATTTGGACTATTGGAGACACACCTGGAGAGCGGATTCTGATGCCAACCAGTCCCCAAGGGAGAGCAGTGTCCTCTGACTCCTTCCATAGGAGCCCAGTATCTGCACCCCTGAGGGTCTCACCTCAGGCAGGAGGCCATGCAGGGGCAGACAGTCCTCTTGGATAGTTGTTTCCATAGTTTGGGGAAAAAACCATCAAATCCAACACTTCATCTGACAAACTGCAAATCCCTGACAGGTCACAGAACCATGGCTTGGTATGGTCCTGGTTAGACTCTTTACCAAGCTTTTAGATTCTGGTGTAGCTCTAATTATACGTGAGATGCACAGAGGAAGAGAGTGGACCCCCCCATCCTGCATTAGGGCACAAAGTGTTTAACTGAAAGCACTCTGAAATTAGCCTGAGCCTGTGAGGTGTTTTAGTACTGCAGAAAGACAGTTCTACTAGAATAGAGTAAAAGGGAACATTTTCAAGGCTGATCTGGCCAAAAAAGGTGAAGATCACTTGTGTATGGACAGAATTAGCTCTTGCCAGCTCAGGAAAGCACCTGTGTGTGTGATTACACAGTACCAGGTGCTTCAGAGTGGCCCTAAATAGGGACAAAGCTGCAGACCTAAGATCTCTATGAGCAGCTGGGCTCTGACACAGCACTTAGCTCAGTGTTTATGAAAAAAAAAGTCAATCAGGTATGACAAAAAGTATCAAATTATGTTTATCATGGAAAAGGAGATAAATTCCCCTTTTTTTTCCCGAACGGTTCTTCAGTTCCACTGGATGTTCAGCACAAGTGAGAATTACACTGGAGGGCAGAATTCTGCTGCTGCTGGATCAACAAAGCCTCTCTGAGCCTGATAGCTGAATAATTAAGAAAGACAGTGCTTCCATCAAGCACTCTTCTAACCATGAATTGCTTTGGTGCTATATTTACAGCTGTTACACAATCTTAAATGTTGCTTATGATATAATGAAGAAACTCAGCAGGCTGCCAGCTTAAAAAATATTTCATGTGTGTGCTTAAATAATATTTCATGTGTGTGATAGTTATCCGTACCTATTCATTTATGTCGTTACAGTCCTGGGACTTGGGCAATCTTCATTTTGGTTTATTTATGGTTTTATAATAAATTTTGCCGCAGTATGGAGCTAAATTATTTTTTAAATACTGATGCAGATTGGATTATTACTCAAAAGTAGAACCAAAAATCAACAGATGTAAGAGATATATTTAAACTAATTCCCATCACATCACAGCAGAAACAGGCACATGGCATGTGGATTCTTTTTCCTGTACCAACCATCTGATCTCTGCCTGTGATCATTAATTTAGCACATGCTGAATTGTATTTTCAAATACATCTCAAAACAAATGAACACATGCTTCAATTTTTTGCTGTGGGTAGCCTTCATTTCAAGGCTATTGGGACACTGGCAGCCAGCAGCATTATTTATCAGTGAAATGTCTACTGGCCCAATTTTGCAGATATTGAAATTATTACATGGTGGTTGCATTTTTTCAGCAATCATTGAATGTCCAGGGTGAAAATTAAGAGCTGCTACAAATTGATCTTGGTAATAAGAAGTAGGTGTTGGGACAAAGTGGGGTCAGAGCATACCTCTGCCAGTGGGTTTGATGAGCAGCAACGTATGAGTTGTTTTTGAATTGCCCACCAGCTGGACTTCTAGCAAATACCCAGTAAAATTATAAAAAATGCAGATTAAACTGGGACTTGCACAGCTAAAAACTGTTCTATAGCTTTGGTTTAAAATGTGGAACTCTTAAGAACTAGGCAGTAACAACTCCTGAACATTGTGAAACAGAGCAAATAAAATATGAACAAATGTACTTCGATGAGCTGTTCCCTTCACATTAGCGAGATGGCTCTCAGGAGTCTGGTTACTTGCCTTAAAAAGATGTGCAGTTTGCAACTTTTGTTGGAAAGGAAAAGTGTCTTTCACGTGCAGATATGGCCTATTTTTACATTTATTTCAGGTCCTTGCAGAGGAGGTTTTTGAGTCATGCAGGCTTTTATTTCGTTAGCAACAATATTACCACAATGAGTGATATTAAAACTACATGAAGAGCACAAATATTTGAAACAATATTGGCAGGAAAGACAGCCAATTTGCTGCTGCCTGGTGCCTGTTCTAGGGCTGGAAAAAGCAGAATGAGCAGCTGCTGCTGAGGGAGATGCTGACATTTGTATAGAGGCATGTTAGTAGTTACTGTTGGGTAGGTAAGGTGAGCCTTTCTAGCAATATTAAATGCTATCCTGTCTTTATAACTTTTGTGAGGTTCTAAGCTTGGATCTCTAATGAAACACAGCACTTAATCTTCCTTCTTCATCTATCATTCAGCTTCTGAGATGGTGGCAAAAGAATGGACAAAACATGGAATCACAGAGACCAGTGAGGTTTTCTAAGGGTTCTTAATGCACCTCTAGTCCATGGCATCACTGACAGCTGAAAGTCAAAATAAAATCTTTTTTAACCCAATTACATATAATGGACCTGTCTGTGTTTTCCAGTATCTATATGAATGTAGTAGTGTAGACTCCAGCAACTTAGACTTTAACAAGTTGATCTTCATAATAAAGGAAGGAAAGAAAAAAAATTATTCATGCCTTATTTAGAGAAAATTGAGATATATGTTGAGATATATAAAGATGACATTGAAAATCTCCCAAAAAGCAAGGAATAAGGAGCAGATTACAAGAGGTTCAGGCTGTTTCAGAGAGCTGGTGAGATCTTCACAGTAGGACTGTCCTATTGCCTGGCAGAAAGGCAGCTTCTCCACAGCCCAGCTGATTACTGTGTAAAGAGACATCTGCCCAACAGACAGAGCCGTGCCCTCCAGCTTGGGTGGGCACTCTGGAGGGTGTGGGGAATGAGAAAGAGGCATGTTTTGTCAAAAAAGTTGGGAATTATTCTTCCAAGCAGCACCATAGTACAAACCATTTTAAGATCACCTATTAACTACTGCAGATCTTTCTTGGTGGCCTTTGCGAGGCCATCCCACAACCTTAGCCTTAGGAAAGCACAAACCTCACAGTTTGTCCAAACTCTCAGCTTTCCTTATTCCAGGGGAACCCCCTGTCCACAGCTCTCCCTCATCTCAGGTTTCCTGGTTCCTCACCCAAGGAGGAAAGGCAATGTGTGAGGGGCACCATGTTGGGCACTTCCGCCTATGAACAATATGAACATTTTAATAGACCCTGCTTATGGCCAGGGTGGACAGCCAGGGGTGAGGAGAAACTCAGTGCAGCCATCCATGCCTTTGAGAAAGGATGGATTGCCCTTGTGGCTGCTCTTCAGGAACATCACTGTCCTCAATTCCTCTGCCTGAGACTGGCATGGAGAGCTTTGGTCTGTGCCTTGCAGCTCCACAGCCCATGTGCATCAGGTATAGAAGGGAAAGGGCTGCAGGAGAGGGATGTTGCAGACCATCCAAGGAGCTACTCCCTCCTCTCAGCCCAAGACCGACCTAGCACCCAAGTGTGACAGGAGTGATCTCATTCATCCTCAGGCTCTGCTCAGCCTCTGCCCCTGGTAATACAGACCAGTCTGAGAACAGCAGGCAGGGAGGTGGGTGGTAGCTGGGGGGCAGATTAAGAAATAGCAAGCTGAGGTTTAAGAACTGTTAAGAGCAAATGTGAGGTCTTTGATATTTTAAAGTACAGTTCACAAGGAACCCACAAAATCGTAGTTTCCAAGCAGAGGCAGCACAACATAATCTTGTAAAAATACTGTAGCCCTTCTGCAACCCAGAGATAATAGAGAAGGAAGGTATATTAAGTGTCCTGGCATTGCTTTTTTAACAGCTGTGAAAGCCTCTTCTCATCTCTTCAAAGAAGTGCTGCTTATACGGGAAAGCTGACTAAGCTGCCTTTTGTTTTCAGACGAGCTCTGCAGTGGAGAGGCTGTGGAGGATCAGTCTGTGAGGCAAACAGCAAACACCACCTCCACATAGCTAGGCTACAAACATGCTAATATGTTAGTACATCCATATTCAAAATTCTGTGGTACCTAATAGGATAAAGGCTGGTAGGCTGCAAGGATGTGACAGCTAAGATCTGTTAAGTTTTTAGTGCCAGAGTCCTCAACTTTCCACTAACAGCCCTAAACATAAAATTCCCTTCCCTTCTGTGCATGCCATGCAGACTGACTGCTGGTCAGGTTGCATCCTACTGCACAGTGAGCTTTAGCTCAAGGCACCAAGAACTTGCCTCAGTTTTCAGAGAAATTATAACAGGAAAAGGAAATGAATAACAAGCTGTAGTGGAAAGGTCTGGAGTAAGGAGAGTAATGGCAAGCTTTAACACAAATTACTGTGCTCTTAATTCCCAGTCAACGGGTTTTGTGGCAATGCACCAGCTGCTCCTTAGCCAGTTTTTCATGGCAGCTGCTGCTGTAACCAAAAGTGGGTTTTGGGGTGAGGCTGAGCTGCAGACAGGTTGGTAGGCTTAAAACTTTTAAAATTGTATTTAGCTACACATAAAATAAATTATTTTAGAAAGGAATTTGGGGCAAGGAGAAGGATTTAAATCAGCAACACAGCCACCTAAAGAGTAGAGGAAGGAGCCAACCTAGCTGCTAACTGAGAAGAAGGACAGGTAGGGCAGAAGTAACTGGAGGTATTTGAAAATTAGGAAAATAAACTGAGATATGCTCTAGGAAAGGAGGATGTGAGAGGACTTGGCAGACCCAGAGTAGCAAAACAGGATGGTAGTTGCAGCATTAGTTATATTTTAGGTAACTGGAGATATCACCAGGTCTGGACAAAAAAGAGCAGGTCCACAGCAAATTGTCAGCCACACACAGCTCCCCACTCACAAAGCTCTTCACACTGGTGCCACCAGTGCTGCCACCAGACCCAACAGCACCTGACTGAGACCCACTGCAGTGTTTGCAGTAACTGCATTGCTGATGAAAGCCCATTCTGAGCAAAGAAAGCCACCTCAAAATGCCCAGACAAAACTGAGTCTCTGGATCTGCTCATCTCTTCTTCCAGCACTCCTGCTTTGGCACAAGGCAGTGTTTTTAACAGCAGGCTGCAGCCAGATTCTCCTAAGGTAAGTGCTGTGTCTAAAGAGTAAATAATTTAATAAAGCTTCTTTCCAGAACTTACATAAAAAAAGCTCCATGGAATTGTTAGGTAGGCACTTAAGGGACCTTTTCTCCATACACACTCCCAAGTCTCTTAACAGACTCTAACAGCCCTCATTTATTAATAGAGAATTAAATTCTGACTTCCCTGGGGCTTTCAGTTTTGGGGTTTTATTTTTGGTTTATTGGTTGGATTTGTTTGTTTGTTTGATTGTTTTCCTCCTGGTGAGGACAAAGAACAGTATGTTCAGTATAAAAGAAAGGAAAACAAATGCACTTCTTAACTATACATGAGAAAGGAGAACCTGCCCCCCACAGCACATCATTGCCAAGGGATTTAATACTGCTGATTCATTTTCAGGGCTGTTTTACTGGCGTGGGAGTTATACAAGAAGAAATAAACTAAAAAAAAAAAAAAAAAAAAGCAAACAAACCAACAAAAAACTCCACCAACCAAACAAAAAAAATACTGTGTTTTGCTCTTTACTTTTGGAATGTACTTTTTGTACATTGTGCTGGTTTGGTTTGGTTTTTTTTCTTGTTTTGCTTATGTGGATGATGATTCTACCATCTTCTCCCCATTTTAAAAAGCAAACTCTTTAAAGATGCTCTGTGTAATTTGTTAAATAACACTTTGTTTCAGGCAGGTATCTTTGAGTCTATCTACTTACTTGGGGGCTTACTGAGAAAATAGCCCCTTTCAGACCTTGAAACCACGTAATTTCAGCAGTGTAACTTAATGTCTTACTACGAGGAGACTGTATAGTTGCTCTGGGAATGAGTAAAGGTCTCTCTGCCTATCAGGGTTTGTCCACTCTGTGTACTTGACTCCTCCAAGGAGAGCCTCTAATCTGTTTTCAACAATCCCAATATTTTTTTGCCTTATCCACCTTGCTTTGGAACCAATGTGCACATTTATGGATATTTTTGCCAACTTCAGACTGAAGATTGTTTTCTTTGTTTTATTTGACTTTCTCTTAGGAAGAAAATCCCAGGGCAAAACGCTTACTACAAAGCACAGCCCGAGCTATGAAGGTGACCTTTCTCTTTCATTTTTCTGTAGTTTTTTTTAAAGTCATGGAGAGTCATCAGATGTTTGTCTTGACTCCTTTTTTTTCAGTTTAAAAACAAAAAAAGGAAAGAAATTACTTGTTTCTTCAGTTTCCTTTGTCTTGTATCACTATATGGTACCCTCATTTATTATAAATATTATGGGACTGAGACCCTGACCAGTACGCAAGGTCAGAGCTGGGTGTTGAAAATGTGCTACAACAGGGTAGATTTTTAAAAAACCAAACCAGTAGTATTAAGTTCTGAAGGAGTGAAATGCATTTTTCCTTTTGGGTTTTACTATTGCATCAAATAAATCATTTGTCACTATTTATGGTTAGGTAGTATNTTTTGCACCAAAACACATCTCAACTCATCTCCTTCAAGACAAACACATTTACTGGTTTCCAGATTTTTTTCTATTAAAAATACTCACCTAAGAAAGTTTGTTCAGTATAAAACTGATAAAGGCTGCTTTTGCTATGACAGACCATAATCCACGGCTAAGAAGCAGCCAGACTCTGTGGGGCAAACAAAAAACCTTGATCATATTAGGTTCAGAAATCTCCAGTTATAGCAGACATATGGATTGCTATTCTAATTATTTGTTTGGCTTTTTGTAATACTCTTAAAAATCAGAATGGAAGAAGCAGGGAAAAGAAAGATTTTTGAGATACTGCATAACTGTTACTGAAAAAAATTATTATTTAATGGAAAAATTCANTCAGACTGAAGATTGTTTTCTTTGTTTTATTTGACTTTCTCTTAGGAAGAAAATCCCAGGGCAAAACGCTTACTACAAAGCACAGCCCGAGCTATGAAGGTGACCTTTCTCTTTCATTTTTCTGTAGTTTTTTTTAAAGTCATGGAGAGTCATCAGATGTTTGTCTTGACTCCTTTTTTTTCAGTTTAAAAACAAAAAAAGGAAAGAAATTACTTGTTTCTTCAGTTTCCTTTGTCTTGTATCACTATATGGTACCCTCATTTATTATAAATATTATGGGACTGAGACCCTGACCAGTACGCAAGGTCAGAGCTGGGTGTTGAAAATGTGCTACAACAGGGTAGATTTTTAAAAAACCAAACCAGTAGTATTAAGTTCTGAAGGAGTGAAATGCATTTTTCCTTTTGGGTTTTACTATTGCATCAAATAAATCATTTGTCACTATTTATGGTTAGGTAGTATTTTCTTAATTATCGATATATTCTTTTAGGTAGCAGATTTTCCTAGGAAATACTTTAATTAAGAAACATATAGAAACCGACGTCTCATTTTATAGAATATGACAGGTCCACAGCATGTAGTCTAATAAAATCCAGGCTTCTTGCAGAACATATGAGCCCTGCCTGTCTCTGTCCCCCAGAGAACTTAATGAGGTCTCCAACTGTTTTTTGCACCAAAACACATCTCAACTCATCTCCTTCAAGACAAACACATTTACTGGTTTCCAGATTTTTTTCTATTAAAAATACTCACCTAAGAAAGTTTGTTCAGTATAAAACTGATAAAGGCTGCTTTTGCTATGACAGACCATAATCCACGGCTAAGAAGCAGCCAGACTCTGTGGGGCAAACGAAAAACCTTGATCATATTAGGTTCAGAAATCTCCAGTTATAGCAGACATATGGATTGCTATTCTAATTATTTGTTTGGCTTTTTGTAATACTCTTAAAAATCAGAATGGAAGAAGCAGGGAAAAGAAAGATTTTTGAGATACTGCATAACTGTTACTGAAAAAAATTATTATTTAATGGAAAAATTCAGTCTGTTTACCTTGTCTTGATCCATGCCTAAGTTCTTTTAGCATTATTGCTAAAAAAACCCACATAGTTTCACATTCCTTGAATGTCATACTTCAGTGTCCGAGGAAAGTCCAGAGGCAACTTCTCAGGCTGGAAGCATCCAGAGCATTTTAACCAGGAGCTGGGAAGAAAGGAGGCTTTACCCTCTCCTCAGTGTGTTGCAGAGTAGTGCCCCAGGTGATGCCAGTGGGGGAGGCTGCAACTGCCTTGCACACTTCTGTCAACCCACTCTCTTTGTGGTTTCATGGGTTGGAACAAATGAAACTTCACATAGAAACCAGATGCAACTTGTGTGAGTCACAGAATGTCACAGACAGATACTTGCATTCAGGTACAGCATACCTGGCTCCCACATTTAGCATAAACTCAAAACCTTCTCTGGTCTGAAGTTCTCTCTCTGCAGTGCAGAGCAGTTGTGCACAGACCTGCTGACCAAACTGTCCAAATACTGCAAACTTCTCACTGTTTTTTTCCTGTACCATTTGAAGTTTGGTTTATAGGCCTTCACTTCTGCTGACGTCCATTCACGAACCCGCCTGGGAGCACTGCTTGGTCCTGTGTCCAATGACACCTCCAGCACTTGAGCCGTGG
The DNA here is from genome assembly GCA_013389985.1 of Dryoscopus gambensis. Classification (NCBI taxonomy): domain Eukaryota; kingdom Metazoa; phylum Chordata; class Aves; order Passeriformes; family Malaconotidae; genus Dryoscopus; species Dryoscopus gambensis. The sequence goes on along the minus strand of WEIT01040383.1, from coordinate 2,795 downwards.
TAATTAGGAATGGAACATTGTGCAGCATTGCTGCTTTCACCTTGGGATCTGAGAGCACTTGGAGGAAAGTTAATGGATTAAATCTGGCTGTATAAAACTAGAAATATTTGTAAAAACAGCTGTTTATGCAAAAATGAGAACAGCAGAAATGTTTTCAGTAGGAAAAGAAAGAGGTGGCAAATCATATTTTCCAATTATGGACCTCATTTGCACTGGATGTATCTCCATGAAAAAGCATTGGAGTTACATCAAGCGAGTTTAATTGTGCCTTTGCCATGGCCCAGTGTGTTTCTTTTTCATCCTTTCTTGATTATTCCCTTGTTCAACATGATTGCTAGTTTTCAATATGCAGCAACCCAGTTGAGCTATTTGCATTCATTAACCTTTCAACCTGAATTTTGGATTTTGGTTTGACTTTACAGCTTTGGTTTTATTCTCTCTTTTCTCTTTCTCTGCTAGATTCTTTTCCTTCCTTCCCTGCACCCTCCCTTCCATCTTGAACTAAAGAGAGTCAGATCTGGCTAAAAGAAGCACAAGTTTAAGTAACTTGCTGTGCAAATGAACCCTTCAGACAAACCTACTACTGTTTTTTAGTACATTTATTTCTTGGATGTTGTCAAGCAATTCTTTGCACTGCTACACCTTCCCTAAGGGTTTCCCCTTACAATGCTCCCATATTTTTCTTTTCCTGCTGATCCTCTATTTGTCTACTGACTGCAGAAGAACAGGCAGAATTTTATATCCCTGCATGGTTCTTCAGACCAATACAAAGTGATGCTTCTAATTGTTTCTCAGTCCTAATGTTTCAATCATGTTTCCTCATCCAGTAGTTGCTATCAGCTCTCTCTGTTCTCGCAGCTGAATGTCTCAGTTCAGTGAGAGCTGCAGGGACATAATTGTTCTTGTCATCCTGTCTGACTTTGAATGCTTCACTGGCAATAGGGAACTAGAATTGCATTTGGACTTCATGCAGATACCTAATGATCCTGGCCCTCCCAATCATACCCCTCTTCCCATTCATACGTTTTGGTGCTCTTCTTTGTAAATTGTTTCTCACTTTTGTTCAGATGAAATCTCAATCATCTTTGCTGCAGCTGCTGTACTGAAAAAGGACTCAACACAAATCTCAGTTCAGCAGAGGGGTCCTGACTCATGTATTTAGGATAGATCCATCTCACAACCGATAACAGGTAACAACTACACCACTTCAGGCAACTGAACTAGTTCAGGGCACCTCTTGCCTAAAAGCACCTCCTCCCATGAGGAAGTGCCATGGGCTAAGCCCAGGTGGGTGGGTACCTCCAGCGAGAAAATCACATCAGCCCTCTAAAATATTCCCCAAGTGTCTGACATTTCTCCTTCTGTTTTGTATTGTTTCCCTGTCCCCTGATGTACAAGGTCAAGATTCTGAAACTGGGTATTGATGGCTGTGATGGCTTCTCGGGGCTGTTCCTTACAGACGGGGAGGAGGAGAGTTTGCATGGCCAAGAAAGGAGAAGATCGGTTATAAGAGGATAACTATTCAAATCTAGTTCTCAGTTTGAAAAAAACCTCCACAAACAACAAAACCCCCCAAAGAACCTTTGGCAACCTGAAAGAGGAGATGTGAAGGTCAAGCAAGTTTTCAATCTGAAGAAACGCATTTATACTCTTTATGTTTGTCATTTCTGCACTGGAATTTCCCTCTGGCTGGTGCTGTCTGGCCTGGAGTGATTTCAATCCCTTGCAAAAAGCCTTTCTTAATTTTCCCGAGCTCACATCTCAATTTTGGTTCACTTCTAATGAATCATTCCTCTTCCTGGGGAAAAAAAGAATCTTTTTCCTGCTGTCCTGTGTCCTGTAACAATCTTCCTATCGTCACCTGCTGTGTGCCCTTTGCTGTTGGAGTCTGCCTTTTTTCTGTCATTCACAAGTCAATGGGAGATACTTGCACGTGGCAATTTAGCACCTACTCCTCAGAGCAAGATGCTATCCTTGGAGTCAAATTCCAGGCTAGAACAAGTGTTAAGAGATATATGTTGAACAGGGATAGAAAGAAAGTGGTTACTCTGTGTTTTTGTAATTTGTAAAAAAGACCTTTTCAAATTGTCTTCTCTGTTGGTAAAATGCGAGGAGATGACCCCAGCTCCAGTATTTCTGGATTGCTGGAATAATTCCTGCTGAATGCAAGATCACAGCAAAACTGAAAACTTTTTGGTGTACAGTAACAGATAGTTTCCTTATCTTAAAAAATGCCTTCAACAGAAAATGGCATGGCATGGCAAATCTGTATCAGAACTGAGCAGTGTCCCTGTTGCTCCCTTTCAGCAGTGAAGAACATGGAAATGAAGATGCTGAAGGTTCAAAGAATCCTCAGAAATGCAAAATTTCTCACCCAAGGAGAAGGAAACCAATTTAAGATAATGAGATTGGAATAAATAGCTTTTCCCTTTTTTCTCTCATCTTTTTTCCTTTTAAATTTTGCAGGCGAAGAAACTTATTTTTAAATGTGTACATAAAGTCCTACCTAATCACACAGAGCTGTCACTTCAGAAAGAACAATGTAAGTAGCAGGAGGCTGAGGATGGGACTCTGGGTGACATCAGCATGTAATGGTCAGACTGTTGTGGTGCCCAGGGCCAGGACCAGGATGACAGGCACAGAGCAGCCCTATTGCTACTGTTTGAACATGGAGCCATTCTACCTCTTGGCTTCTTGGTTTTCTCTTACTCCTGGAGAAGACAGCACCTACTGCTTGGATTTCAGCAGTTCTCAAAGCCTGCTCTGGGCCTCCTGAGCTCTCAACTTGAGAATAT